>CM076259.1:117531238-117695848 GCA_038380795.1 Pyrocephalus nanus
ACCTGGCTCTGTTTTAGAAAAGAATGTGCACGTGAGGAAGAATAAATGAAAACACTGCGACCACAAGCCAAGTGTGAGGACAAATGCTACACAGTGCACAGTATCAAAATGACCACATATAGCACAGTGCCACGGAAAACTAATAAATCAGGCAAGAGTTCACACAAAACTGAAACAGTACAATTCCACTGCAAGACCTTCCCTTCATCCCCCTTCACTAGAAGAGTTGCTCCAAGTACATTTGATCAGACAAGAAGGGAACCCAAGCTTTGCTTTTTGCTGTAGTGCTTCATTCAGAGAACTTTTTTTGGTATGGTTCCATAAAGTGAACATTCTTCATTTTCTTTGAACAAATTGTATTACACTTGTTTCTCATCAGATGACATAAATTAGCTGAGAGGGAATGGATTCAATTACAGTCCAGATTCCAGACCTCTTAAGAACTGACTGCCTAACACATTCCTTTCATTTAATAAACTGGAACCAAATGAGGATTATATCATATAAATAATACTCCCTCGATAGAGCAATGCAATAAAATGGCGAAAATACTCAGAGGAACTGTGTAGATCAAATACAAGAGCCTCTGATATTACCCTCTGGATTTAGAGTATGAACATCACATAAACTTAATTGTTCAGTATTTTTACTTTGTATTGTGAACAAGAATTTGATTCAAATGCTATAACTTAATACCAAGTTTCATATCTTTGGACAGCCTCAGAAAGCCAAGGGAAAAATGTGTTGCAGCCAAGTATGGATTTCCACATTGAAAAGATAATTTGATAGCTCTGCACACCATACGAACCTCTCCTGAAAAATCCAAGATTTATAGTCTCCCAAGTGACTCAGAGTAAGGGCTTCTCAACGCTCCGAGCGAGGCAGTTTCCCAGACAGACATTCCATTCGCAAACAGCATTTTGAAGGAGCTGGGTAGAAAACAGAGGCAGAGAACAACAACACCAGGGTGAGGGATGCTTGTTAGAAGTACAATTACCTGCAAGAAAATGCGTTTTAGATCACTGAAGAATGGTTGAAGACAGTTTTGATGACAGCCCAGGGCAATTACAACTTGTCTAGTCCTCCAGCCTTATTTAATCTGGCATGCGACTACAAATCCAGGATCCAGCAGGGGCACCTCACATTTAACACTCGATCCAAGAAACAGGATGGGTTTACCTACGCAATAAAAAGGTTTTCAGGGGACATGGAAAGTTCTCTGCAATAAGAATCCTTAACTCAGTACAACACTGACCTAAGCCTTTCTTCCTGGGCTTCTTCACACCTGTCCCTCCATCTGTCCTCAGCAACTACAGCAAACAAGCTGTCCTGGAACTTGGTCTGAACTTCCCTTTATGTTCAGCAGGAAGGTTCAAATGCAGTTTTGCACATGCTACATTCCAGCTATAAAACCCCAGATACAGGAGATAATCTACACCCACTTCCCTCCACTTTTTTACCAAAGAGGTCAAGTGAACCACCACCTGAAGCTACATTCTATCTCACGTACCGAGATGTTCTCGAAGTTTGCAGTGTGCCTCAGTTTTAACACGAGGAGCAGAAAAAGAGGTTGAAGCATACATTAAATGAGATGTTTTCAACCCAGAGCAACCAGGACTAAGCACACCTGCTGGATACAATAGGGCTATTGCCTGTCAAATGTGACAACAGTGACTTAAAAAGGCTTCTTTGGATGCAAGCAACTAATAAAGTCCTAATATATAGAAAGGACAAATTAAGCGAAGCATTCACAGTGTTATGTTCACTCCTGTTCTTAAATGAGTCACGAACAGCAACTGTCTGTTCACCCCTGTGATTTAAAAGCACAAAAGCAGGATTTTTGCTTCCCACCTCAGGTGTGCTGAGATATTTCAGACCCCCGAACAAAGCACCCAGACCCCTCAAGAGCTCCCTTGGCCCCTTCAACCCTTGGCCCTGCTTCTGGGCTCTGTAACACACACACTTGGGTTTGATGGAACAGGCTTGGCAGTGATTTGCTTTACAGAAACCGCTCTCAGAAAGTGAAGAAAACGCAGTAATTCCTTCTTACCCGACACCTTGTCACTGGGAGGCTGACTGTGCATGATGCCGCAGGCAGCTGTTGACAGTTCTTACACTGCAACCCATGGGAAGAGGCAACTCCCACAAGGATGTACTTTGTAAGGGTTTTCCCAAAGGTTCCAGGTTGTATCTGCCATGCACACAGTCCTCAAACACTCTAATGCCCTGGGAGACCTATTTTTAAGCAAGGGTGGTTTGTTTGCCCATCTGCAATGCTACAGTCCATGCACTGACCGCCAGACAAATGTAGGAAGAGTGAGAACACTAATTTATTTGGGATGCACGTCTGCAGACAAAGCTATACTTACTCCATGTAATATTTGCTGCAGATTTTTTGGTTTTTTTTCAGAGACGTTGACTGGGAGCTGCTTACTGCCCAACTCTGCTCCATGCCCCTGACCAGAGAACACAGAAGGCTTTGCCAGCCCTTTCTCTTGAACACAACCCCTCTACTGCTTTGGTCTTAACAGCTAATGAGTTCCAGAGAAAAATCTGATAATTTAAATATAAACAAACAAACAGCAGAGCAAAATCTGTGCCCAGAAGCAATGCTGACTAAGGCGAGGTGGCTGAACAGAGATAAGTTGGCAGAAGGCAATTCTTTCTCTCACACTACCACCGCTCAAAAAGCAAAAAGGACCAGCAGACAGAAAGGTTGTTGCAGCCTGGGATCCACAGAAAAAACCCTAAAGGCGTAGAGCAGAGGTCACTAGGCAGATGAGGTATAACAGTACCTGTTAGCTGCACACGTTTGTTTTTACTCAACTGAAATCGAGTGATACTTCTTTTTTGGAACATGGGGAAATGGAAACAATACCACATGGAACTCTTTCAACAAACATTTTTTATTTTAACAGCACCAGATTTCTAGAGTGTAATGGTTTATCTGGCAAGCCTTTGTTATACCTGAGACACGTTTCCTTTTCCAATTTCACATTTAATTCCATCAAAACACGTGTTACTCATTTTGCAATTTTGTCCCCTCAATGCTGTTGATGGGAAGGGCCAGAAGAATCTCCTGCAGTACATGTGACCATCCTGAAATAAAAATCTCCTCCCTATCCTCAACACTCCCATCTGGAACAACTGATTGATGCATCTGCAGAGCCAGATACAGGCAGATACAAGGTCAGGACCGAAGTAAGACCATCCCCAGTACACAGCAAGGGCACCGCACGCTGCATCTGCAGTTAGATACAATCCCACGTGTATGTCGTATATCTGAGAGGGATTCACAACTGTAAATGAATGCCTTGACTCACAAAGTGTGATCTGATCATTGAGAAAAGCTGCAGATGTTACAGTGCCGCTTGCAGTGTCAAACAGAAGGTTACCATGCAAGGCTCTCCTGCTTACAAAATCAACCTCCTAAAAAAACTGTCCAGATATGTTCAGCAATAAATCATCATGAAACTCAGGCAAGCATACCAACTACCACAACATTGCTTTACAGTGTACAAGAGAGCAACCAGACTATCCAAAGTGGCACATGTTACAGATACACTTCTGAGGCGTCCTCCTCAACACTTAAAGGCCTTTGATCCTCCTCATCCGTCAACACCACGTCTCTTCTTTCCTCACCCATGATTTATTTCTAATCACCTGGAAGCATTCACTCATGCAACTATGAATTGGATGAATTTTCTTTGGTTCTTCCAAACTTTATTTGTGTTGCATTTTTTTGCCCCTGAGAAGACTTGTACAAATTTGCACTCTTTTCTCCTGAAACAATAAAGCTGTTGACAGAAAAGTAATGGAGAGAATAAAAATACCATAAAACCCATGAATAGGGAAATTCTCTCCTAAAAGTCTCCTCATTACTCTTCTGATTTGTCTCTAGCACAATGAATTCTAATAAGTGGGGAAATTGTGCTTTACATCCACCCCCGAGTTTTCAGGAATTTATATGGCAAGAGGTGAAAATGCTTTTGTTTGAGATGGGGTTGGAAAGGGACGTGTATGTAGAGCTTTTGGGCCTAACAACTGAACCTATTTACAACTGAAGTGACTTATACTTACTACAACTTAGAGCAAAGCAGAGTAGAAGAGAACTGTTGAGTTGGAAGGGAGCTGTGACCCCAGTTCTTGAGCAGGCACAGCGTCATTGTGTTTCACCACCAAAAACTGCAACGTTGGTTCTTTATCTTATCTGGGTATACAGAGCTTAGTTTGCATCCTGTTTGTTTGAGTTACATCCCTTAGCTAATTATCTAGGACTTCTCTAAGATTATACTGTTCCTTATTTGGGCATTCCAGAGTACTGTGAATAATGCTGCTATTTCTCCTATCAGATAGCTCTTTTCACATGGACAATATCACAGGTGGGCACCCAGGCAAACAAGCGCAGTTGGGCTGAAAGGACAGGTGTAAACACATTACCTGTGGAAATACACATTTAATGAGGAGCAATTTGATTCCGTTGCACTGTGTTTGGCCTCATTTGCCACCTGCACATCAGGTTCCATGTCACAGAAATACCACTGGGTAAAAGCAGTCAGAGATAGGACCTTGCCTCGAAATCTCTAATCCAGATGCTCTGACCATGTCTGCTGTTCATGCAGGAATGAAGTGCTGAGCTGCTCTTGTGGCTCACCAGAGCTAACGCAGCACTAAGCATGGGTATATGGGTTGGGATGTGACTTCTGCTAAGTTTGGTTTGGGTGAGGGAGGTGGGCTATGGCAGAAATATGCTGTCTCTTGAGCAGCCAGTGAGCCTGTGGCACAAGACACAGGTCGCAGTGGAGCCTGCTTGGTTTAACAGCTCCCTGTCCTTGCCAGTGTGGGCCCAGGTAGATTCCAGAAACACGGGCACTGAGACGCATCCACACGCAATAATCCAGCACAGCTTCTGGAACTTGGGAAGCAATGTTTGTGGGAAAGAATGGCTAGCCAAGAAGCAGATGTTCTAGTTTTTCAACTCTTCAGAAAAAGAAAAATAAAAAAGGAAAACAAAATTTTAGAAACAAGATTACCCTTCAGAAGAAGAACTGTTTGCTGTGCATGTGAACCATGTGCAGCCCTTACATGAAGCATTCAGCAGCTGCTCTGACTGGAAGAAGCTCTGCGTACTGTGAATTTGCCTATCTATGTAAACAGGGCGTTGCCTCAGTTTGAAAACAATCTTCTGGCTGAGAACAGCTTGCGGAGAGTGCGAGCTTAGATTATTAATTCTGTTAGCATTAAAACAGAGGAGCTTATTAAAAACAGAAACGCACACAGAACCCAGAATTTACTCAGACAAGAAGTCAGTGTCGGCAGCAAGAAGGCAGCCCCTGCCTTTGGGTGCAGCTAACAGGGAGCAGAGGAGTGATGGCTCTCCAGGTCAGTGAGGGGGAGCTGCTGCAGGCAACGATCCGAGTAGAATAAAGAGACATGAGGAGGAAAGAAGCAGAAATATGAAGGCAGTTGTCTGTATATAAGGAAACATGGCGGGGAGAAGAAAAGAAAGTCAACAAGAAAGCAGCAAGAAAATATAAAAATAACCAGTGGAGGACTCCCTACCCCACCTGAGTTTAAGTGTAGGAACTGGGAGAGGGGAGTTACTTTTTAATTAAGACCTACCAAAAAAGAGACCTGCACATGCCTCCTGGGACCTTTTTGGGATGGAAGCTTTTCTCTACAGCCACTGAGGAACTACAAGCCTTTTAGTAAACTCAGAAACACAAAGTCAAAGCAAATCACAGCACACAAAGAGAGACAGCCGAGGGCAGAGCAGCCCAGAATGCCTCATGGAGCTGCCGTCTCAGCCAACATGCACTCACCTGAATGACCAGAACCTTCTGAACCACATTCCCTATGGAGGAGACAGCCAAGACAGCAACTCCACTGAGCCTAGCTGCGTGTCACAACGGGACACAGCTAGCACCAGCTGATCACTGAGATCCCATGGGAGGTGAAGGGTAGAACCAGGGCTTCCAGCTGCTCAGGATGGCACTTTATGCCTGCTACACCAACTGAGTTCCTGTGTGCTTCTTTCAAATCCCTCTGCCAAGCCTCAAGCACCATTTTTCCATGGTGTCCAGCTGAGAGGCAGGATGATGGATTTAGGGGACATGGGGCCATTGCAGCCATCAGGTTTTTGGACTACCTCTTCCCTGTGAGCCCAGGATGTGCTGTGGGGTCAGACTGCAGAAGTTACTGCAAGTGCAGCTGAATGTACTCAGTTCCCTGACTGAGCACAGTCAGTTCCCAGTTCATGCAGTTTTGCAATTACAGGTTTGCCACTGGCCCATGGGACTTTAGGAAATGGCTGCGCATTACCTGTTTCACTGAAAACATACACTGCTATTTATCCTGCCAAAACATACGCAAGCTCTGTAATTATTAGACAGGTAAACCACTAAGATGAATCAGCAAAAGATGCCAGCCTGGAAAGAATGTGAAGAGAAATGCATACTTTTTTTCCAGGAATGTCAACTTCCAAAAGTCCATAAGTGTTGCTTAAGGGTTTTGGGGTGGGGTGTTCTTCAGCTTGCTCTCCTGTACCTGCCCCGTCAAAAGGGCATCAAGTATTTTCCCGAGCAAGTACCTGATTTATGAATCTCTCAGTAGAGAGGCATGAAAATAGAATAATAAAGGTATGCCCAAGGTGAGCAAAAGGGACTGCTCAAAGCCTGCCCAAGTATTGTACCAACCGGATTTCCACGGACAAGCCTCCTCCTGCGACATCGGCAGGATTGTACAGAGGCCTCATGGATTTGCATCCTGGTCATCCTTGTTCTTCCTCTGACAGAAAGAAAACAAATCATTTACTCCCTATTAACCAGCCAAAAAACTTTTCAGGGCCCCAGACCTGCCCCACTCGACTTCCTGTGCAGCCACGCATGCCTGGGTGGACACCCAGTCTGGAGCAGGCTCGCCAGTGTGCCAGGTCCTGTGGGATGGACAATCCCACAGTGTTCAGGTGCTGCAGGTGTCTGGGGCTGCCGACCGCCAGCATTCATGCCCAGCCTGTGTGTGCAGGGAGGCCAGCCAGGCCATCACTAACAGCTCCACAAAAACGGGTCAGGGAAAGGAAAATAAAGCCTGTGCAGCGGAACCTCGGCGCTGGGGCTCTGCTGGCAGGGCCTGGCCCCACTCCTCTGCAGGTGCCACTGAAACACTGCTGCTTGTTTGGCTTGGCAGCCACAGGACACGCATGGCAGGGAGGCAGCTGCAGGCAGGTGTGCGGTGTTTCCATTTCACCTCACACCGCAAGAACGCTGCCTCTGCCCAGTTCTGAGGGCTTGGCTTTTCACAAGTCCATCTATACAACTCACTTTCCAGTGGAGAAAAATTATTGTAAAAATAGTAAAATAGTAATTTGTGTATCTTTGAACTGGGGGGCAGTTTGGTTTTTTGTTCTTGCTTTCAAAATGGGTCAAAAACAAGGGGGGAGTGCCGCGAGGCGAACACATCCCCCTGCTCACGCTGCTCAGTGAGCAGGGGCTCCTCAGCCTGGCACTGACGGGACTCTGACTGGGGGAGCACACCCTCCCCAGATCAGGGCTTTGCCTCAGAAAATGTGGAGTCTGTCTCGGCCAGCAAATTTACAGAAACTCAGCATTATTTTGTTTTCAACAGACACAACCTGTGCTAATTCCAGGATGTCCCACTGCCTTGGCAAACACAGTATTTTGACAATGTCAGCTTCAGCCATCGAGGCAAACCACGGGGCCAGGGCTCTGCTGGACGCTCCCACTCTCTGGCAACAGTGCCCAGAGTGATCGACATGGAGAGACCGTTCTCTAGGCCAGCCCTCCCTAAGGAGACACGTGCACACAACTCTGGTTTCAGAAGACAGACTACCTGGCTACGTGGGAACCAACAAACAGCCTAAAACAGCAACAACTTGTTCAGATTTTAAGAGCCTTCCTCTGGAACAGCAGGGACTGAAATGAGCAAGTCACCCCCCACGCACTGGGGTCGCCTGCGCTTCCACAATAACAACTTCAAGGCAGTGATCCTGCCGACACACGTTTGCTTTTCCAAAGCCTCCCTCCCTGTACCCCTCCCTGGCCTCTGGAGCAGCTGGAAAGCTGCTTGTGCCTGCCAGGTGCAGAGGGGCCAGCTGGTGCTAGCAGCTACAGCCAAGTTCTTCTCCAAAAGGAGCAGAGCAAGCTCTTTCCCCCACTTCATTCACACCAAGGTATAATTGGACAGAGTTTACTAAATGTCTCCTCCTGTTTTGATGCCAGTTCTGATGGAACCTAAAACAACCAACAGGAATCAACCCACACACCAAGAACGTACTCTGACCCAAAACCCCAGAGAGCTGAACTCCATGTATGATGACAGCTGCTAGTAGCTGCTGTGGGCTTCACAAACATTTCCTCAGCGATCACACATCAACTCTCCTTATAACCAAGTTATGAGACCCGAAGGACGATGGCAAAAATTTGTGCCAGACAGAACAGACACTCACTGACAGCTCAACGTTTATAGATCCAGTTAAAAAACAGTTTTACTCAGGTCAGTCAAAACATAGACTCACAAAATGTAACAAGCAGCTCAAATCCTCAGCAGAGTCCTCAAACTTCCACAAAAGAGGGAAAAACCCCCCAAAATTAACTAAAAGGAGAAAGACAGGAAAGGAAATAAAAGCAAAGCAAAGCACAAGTGTCTTGCTTTTAACGTACAAAAGTTTTAAAGGCTTTGATCATTAAAGAGCGTACTCATTTTTCCTGTCACTGGGCACAGAAGTCAGTTGAGCTGTTGATTTTGAAATCGTACTTAAAAATATGGCTTGATGTCTGCCTAACTATGCATGACCTGCTACGGGGGTAAGACTCCTCAAAGACACCTCACTACAGGGTTTTCCCTGACCAGGGGGCAGATCAAGCCCGACCCATGCTGTGGCTCTTGTCCTGCACCTGCAGCACCACCCTGCAGCCATGCTGCTTCTCCCAGAGAACAAAAGGGATTGCAATCCTCACAGCCTCTGTCTCCTTTTTTTTTTTTTATTTAGGGAGAGACCTTTTTAAAACAACCCACCTGTTTAAAGGACACTCTTTCCTGGTATTTGCAAAGCTTATTTGAACAGACTGGACTGTAATGAATGTCATGCTTCCAACCACTGAACTGAACGAGTCGTTCCCAGACTTCTTGTTTTTTTCCTTTTTAAAATATCTCTTTACCAAAACATCCATAAAATCTGCTTAGCAGCCTTAAGGCCTGAACCTCAGCTGTATTCCCTGTGTGTACTCAACGTTGGCACTGCTGGAAGAGCCCAGGGAGAAGCTTTCACTCTTGCATCGGATTGGTTACAGATTTGTTCCCCAGTTCAAGGGAGGGGGATGGGCCAGGGATCACGAGCTCGTGCTTCTGCACAGACGCGGGCAAGGGTAGGCAGGACAGGGAGCTTTCACTAATAACCCCTGGCAAGTTGCAGAAGCTGTTTGCAGATCTTCATTACTAAATACCAAATTTAACACCCAAAGAAGTGGCACACTGGGCATCCAGCGCATTTTTCCTGCTGTTTCCCTCGGGAAGAGTGCCCCAATTTCACTCTGCTCTCAGCAGGTGAGGAAGGCACCTGCAAGCAAAGCATCTTTTGGGAAAGTTAATTTCTCCCTTAGCATTCCTTCTAAGATTCTGAGTTACCTATATTCATGAAATAGACTTCACTTACTTTCAGCACCACTGAAACGCCCCTGCTTCTGTTGTGGCAGGAGAGAAATCCACCCATCCATCCAAAGGAGCACCAGGAAAGGGTCAGAAGAGAGAGTACCCCACAGAGGGCACAACCACAGTACCAACCATTAACAAAAACAGAAGGCAGAACCAGGACTGAAAAAAGCAGCCTCAACTGACCAAGGACCCCAAAAGCTCACGTTGAAAACAAACAAACAAAACAAAAACCAAGGAAAAAACCTCTGACTTTGGAAGACGGCAGTCTGACTTCTTAATTGAACCTGCAGAATGGATGCCTTTCCCCGCATGGGTAGGACAGCACATGGCAACCTTCTGTCTTAGACCTGTGGGTTTTTTTGAAAGAGGATTTTAATTACTCCAGGAACAATTCCTCATGTGGTAAAAGCAGCCCAAGCTGCACTTGTTTTGCCAAACTCCCACTCTGGCCCAGGCAGGCACGAGTGCCCTGTCCCTCCTGCCACACCTGGAACGCCCCATGAACAAATCTACCAGCACAATCAGAGGTCAGAGATCCCTGCCCATGTAATTGCAGGGTGGTGCCACCGTGCAGATGGCTTCATGCAAGGCTCCAGCAGCCCACAACTATCCAGAAGAATCTGGCAGCAAATGTGGTTGGAAGGGGTGGGAAAAAAAAAAGGCAAGTTTGCCCTAAATTTGACAGAACTGCCCATAAATAGCCATAGGGAATTTGTCAAGCACATCTTTGCCGCAATTTCTCTTCAAATAGCACGTTGGTGGGATTTAGTGCCAGGTGTGTATTTTCAATTGGAAAACAGCCTCGCTTATACATCCTAAGGATGGCTTGCTGCTCTCTGCCTCACATCTGGAAGTTACCCATGTGGATTTATAAAGCATACATGAAGCGTAACTCAGCAGTTAATCCATCTGATTGTAAATCATGTGACTCTGTACTGTGACCACATTAAAACTCTGCCATCAATTAAAAAAGGGAAAACTACAGCTACCCTCTAATTTTGGTTGACTGAATCAAGCCTTTTCCGTGGACTCACACGCATTTGGTCCCAGATCTGCCATACAAAGGAGATGCTCGACAGCCACATCTTTAATGACCTACACGTGCAGCTCATGGGGGTGATGGGCTGGAGCTGAAGTGCACCAAAAATCTAGACTGTCACAGCTGCCTCACACTGTTCCAAGTTATTTACTTTTAGGTGTCTTTCCCACCCATTTCCTGCCCCCAACCAAATCTCAGCATTCCACCTCCCAAGAACATGCATCTCCAGGCAAGCTAAGACCAAAACCAGCAGCAGGTGTTGTGCTGCCAACAGGTTTCTCTGCAGACATGGAAAGCTAATTCCTCTTTGGAAGGGGTTGAGGAAGGCAAAGGATCTAATTTGGAAGGCTTCTCCTTCACATCTCAGGGATTTCCTCAGAGGCTCTTCCAAAGTCACCAGCATTCTGACATCACAGCCAAAGGAAAAATGCTGCTTGTCTCCTTCACCAGAGCCACATGGAGCCTCGTGCTAGTTAGACACCAGTGACAATGGGACAGACAGGCATTATCCAAGACTCAATTTATGGCACCACTGCTTTTTTTTTCCACAGAGAAGACAGATAACTGGAGAAGGAAGAACAAAGGGGGGAAGAAGAAGGAGGACATGCTGCCCTGTATCAGTCCTTCACAGTCTCCCCCCAAGTGCCCAGCCTGCCTCTAACGGCTGCGAGGGGACAGACTTCTTCATGGGAAACAGGCTTTCAAATGCACAAAACCCCAGATTTTTCCATCTTTCCAGTCACAGCTTTCTGTTCTGATCACTCCTGTGATTTAGTCAAATGCATCCCAAGGTTTCAGACTCAGTAACAGCCATCCCGCACATGGCCACACTGCCTCGGTGCAGAGCAAGGACAGGTCTGTGTACGTCTGGGCTCAGCAGCAGCCAGCACTGCCCTTTTATGATCTCTTCCGAGTGAGTTCACAGCTCTGTCCCTCTCTTCCATGCCTCCCTCTCATCTGAAACCCTCTTGCTTTCCCTGTGCTTCTTTGCTGAGCAGTGCCTCCCTTTCACTGTTGGTAGATTTAATTTGCATTTCCTGATCATCCACTTCATAGAGTACAGGAAATTGGATCCTGGCCCTACAGTGACACTTGCAAAGCATTGCTCCCATTTTCTGACTCCTTTAAGTTTATCCATTTCCAGGCTCTTTTGACAGCCCTGGAGATGCTTAAGGAGATACCAGTGAGGAATCACAGTTTTGTGGTGAGGTCTGTGGTACTTTGTGTTGCCCTGGCACCCACAGCACTGATTATTAAGACTCTCAGCTTTCCAGCAAAGAAGCCAATAACCCTCAGCTTTGGAAAGGGTAACTTGGAAACCTGATCTAATGTGGGGCTCAGCGATCGACAGCTAAAACACAATTACAGACCTGTATGGACCACACTCCACTGGCGTGCCTCATCCCTGTACTGTCTGCATGGATGGAAGAACAAGTTCAGCCTGTATAACCCCACACACTTGATATTTTCCTAAGCTGTCCTGTGCAGTCTGCCCCTTGTATGGGGGAAAAAAAAAGCATAAGTAGACCAGAAATCTTTTTGACAAAATTATGTATCTGCGTTTCAAATGAAATCTGACTGCTAACTCCCCTCAAGTCTCCCTGTCACTGGGATTCCAGGGCACACCCTGCTTGCTTCTATCAGTAAAACCCCTCAGTCATTCGCCTTGCCTGAAATACAGCTGGAAATAAAAGCCACGCACCTCAAAAGACAAGCAGATAAAAGATTTCCTAAGCTGAAGTTTAAAAAGTAGCCAAGTTACTCAGAAATGTTTCCAAACATTTCCACACAGCCCATAGAAGCACACCTGAAACCACACAGGTCACTCTCCACAGGTCACCTTCCCCTCAGGTACCTTACACCATTTGTTCCCGAGAGTTTGCTTTTATTTCTCATCTGAAATCATAAGGGCTAGCGAATCCTGAGCATTTCCCCAAAACCCTCTTAGTTAGGAAGAAGTTCCATTTCCTTGAGCACCACTCCTGACTTAGCAAGTTTGTCCAAGGGTGACGCTGCCAGAGCCAGCTCGGAGCAGCTTAGGTGATCCCGCTTTCCTGTCTTTTAAGAGCCTCTTTAGCTCTTTGAAAAGCTCACTAATGGCTGGACAGGCATTCCCAGCCATGCCACAGACCAGGTGCAACCTCGTGGAGTAACAGCAGGAAATGCCTGCTGTGGAATTACATATTGGGATGGTCTTGATGCTGTTCTCTGATAGTGCCCTGGCACCTTCTGAATAGATTTTCACATCAAAGAATTGCTAATATAAACACATGTTGTTTACATTGCTCCTCGAAATTCGTTGTTCTAACGAATCTTCTAAACATCTATAAATCACAGATCAGGAAAACGTCTACAACTCCTAACCCAGCCAGATGCCAAGTTGTGCTTCGAGTTAAATCCCTAATGCTCAAATCACTGAAGTGCTCTGGTAGACATGCTGTTGAAGCTTTTCTAGAGTACAATGATAGCTTCAAAAGGATCTTACCGAGGAGAAGGCCCAGCAGGTCACCATTCCTCTGAGTTCCCAAGAGCATAACTACATTAAACAGCCCTTCAACACAGAACAAGACCCTCACAATCTAGTGCATTTGACTTTAAAATACTGATGCTTTAAGTAAATGACATATTAATAAGAAAAAAAAAAATTGCAATGCAGACAGAGTAGGAACATGTAACTTTACTTAATGAAAGCTGATTTCAGCCAGCTGAAACGAAATAGATAACCTAAGCAGGCGACTCTCTGTGCTAGTGTTTATACGTTCATGATCTGGATACAAAGTGAAGTACATCCAAATCTGTCCAAAAGTCCAAAAAATTTTCCATACGAAAGACTTGGAAAAGTCCATTACAGATCCCTTCAAAAAACGCACTTCTTTCACGAAAGCCACAAACATTAACACACAAGCTCAGGAAAATCCTCGTGATTATGCCCTGCCATGCAATGGATGTGTTCTCACATCAAAGACTTCACGCTCATTCCTCACGCACCGACTCCTCACCTCGAGCCCCATTCGCAAATACAACTCCCAACCTTGAAACCAAGGACAGACATGACCAAACTGCTTATGCAAAAGGAGAAGTGGGTTCCTCAGTTCCTGCTCAGCCATGTGGTAATCCTAACTAACAGTATTTTCCAAGTAATTATAGTCTTAGAATAATGACGTTAACAAAAACAACAAATAGAAGGGCACCTGGGATAGTTCTGTTGTGTCTCGGCTGAAATTCTGGTAAACACCTCTGGAATTCATACCAGCAGCCAGTTTGAAAAAGTTAAACCTCGAATGCACTTCACAGTTCAGCTAAATCAAAGCAAATCTGATTCCCCTGAAGTCTGAGTCAATGTCAGTTGATGCAAACGAGCATTACTTGAAGGAGGGAAGCCTAAATGCATTCAGCCTTGGAGCCAGAATCACACCTTAACTGCAGTCCTCAGCTGGCTCTATCTTCTTTTTTGGCAGCTCCCTAAAGAAAGGGGATTTTTGGCCACCTCGACAGACTGCTGTTCTTCTTGAACGTACACTTAAGGAAGACTGTTTCTTTTCAGTATTCTCTCAAATATGTTGAATGAGCAAGTGTTCCAAAACACCTCAGCACAGACTGCCATCTTCATAGGACGAAGAGAATTCCCAAGTTCTTTCTTTGCCTTTTCCTTCCTTTTTGTCTGTTCCATGGGGTTTTTGAAGAGTCAAAACTAACCTCTCCAGAAGAGCCATTGAACACTATTCACCCCGTGACTCCCCAAGAAGCCAAAGCCTCATGGTATCCTCAGTGGGAACAAAGTGCGGTTCACCAAATGTATATGGTTCTTGAAATATGCCAGGAATTCACCTTATTCTTTGACTGGTCTAAAACTGTACCTGGAACTATCACCAGATGCCTTGATAAGAATCTCTGAAGCTGGTGCCAGGGACCCAAGCACAGCGAGGAGGGGACTGAACATCCAGCAGCTGCACGCTGATTCTCCCTTTCTTCCCCGACAGCCATGTGCACGCCCCTCCTCGGGTCACCCTTTCCAGTCCGGACGGGTCTCTGCTCCCTGCAGCGAGCATGACTCACTGTCTGACCCAGCGGCAGCTGTGCTGCCTGTTGCAGACCTCTGTTCCCACCGCTCACCCACAGAAAACATACAGGATCCAGCAACTCGGAAGTACCCACCGTGCCACAGTGCACTACCCAAAAGATAAGGCAGGAGACTGAGCCATCTCTTTGCTAGGCTGCTGCCCAAGCCGCAGGGAGGCCGTGCCCAGCCCCGTGCAGAGCCAGCTGCCCTGCAGTCCCCAACCAGTGTGGCCCTCCCGGGCAGGGGCAGCAGTGTGGCTATGCCCTGCCACGCAGCCAGGGGAGCGAGAGCACCAGCTACCAGACACCGTGGCAGTGCTGGGCTGCCAAACAGCAGGGCTGAGGGAGAGATGGACCAGGCTTTCCTCCACATGCTTGGCATTTTCAGAGACCTAGTTACCACAGAGCCGAAACTGTCAGCATTTGCCAAGTCTGGGGACTGCATATACACGTGGCAACAGCTATGGAAGAAAGGAAGGGGTTAAAGATGGATTTTATTTGCTGTTCTAACTGTCCCATCTGTCACTGGTCTAGGGACCACAAGTATAACTGTAAACCCACCATTACAAATCTTTAAAATTAGAAATATCTGAAATGCCTCTACCCTGATAAACATTTTTGGAGAGTTCTTCTATGTGCCAAATAAAGGTTCAGTTTTACCCTTTACAACTTCAGCAGAGCTCCTGAATGCAGCTGAGAAGCCCAGCTAAGATGAGCTAAGTTGAGAGCATGCCTTTACACACTACTCTAACCCTGGCCCAACCCAACAGCTCCAGATTCTGGATTCACCCATTTTAAGCACTTCAAAATGTTTTTGTGAGGGTCTTGACAATCTTCCAGTAAAAAGCAGCTGTCAAAATGTATCGTACAATATCCTAGCAGACCTCCTCCACACTGCTGCTATAATTAGGTGTGGTTTTTTATTTTGGCTTTAAAGCAGCTTGCAGAGAACATAATTTTCAGTTTGACAAAATAAAATGTTCAGAGTACACTGGGTCCATAATTATATTTCAATTGGAGAAGAACGGTTTTGGTTTAAAAGAAAGGAAGTAGTAGAGTTGGTGATAATTTACTTTACCTTTTAAAGCTTCTGAAATTTCTGATATTTCTGAAAGCCAGACCCTCGGAGTAACAGTTCACAGAGAACGTGGGAACTGGCAAACTCCTTCCGAAGCTAGCGCAGCGTCCACACGTCCCTTTCAGGGCAGCACTTTTTAGGGAGACGCTCAGACCCTTTTTGCCCTCCAACTCTCTTCCGACACTTCTCTGACTTCCATTGACTTACGAATTCAAGTCCCTGTCTCAAGGGCCATGGCCAGTTACAGACAACAGGGCACATCTCCTGTCAGAGGCTGGCTGGTTGTGGTGCTTGTGTGTCACAAAACTCCAATAAATAAAGTTTAAATGCCTCTCCAAAAACATAGAGGAGCACATTTTTGATGGCTCTGTGTATGGAAACCAGAAGTTTGCATATATTCAAGAGCCTCCTGGACAGAGTAAATAGAGCCACAGGAAGTTGCTGAGTCCCCTCTGTTTCCCAGGGTGCTCTATCGCATCATTCAGACAAAACAAGGGATGGCCAATATACAGAATTTAATTCCCTGAATATCATCTCCCAGCTGCCCTAGCTAGGCAAGAAGCGACACACAGAAAGAAGAAGGAATGGCCAGTAAACATTTGTTACGAATTGAGAAGGCCACCATCAAGTGACTAGCACTGTTTATTTTTTTCCCTGGCTAATTTATTTCAAGTGTATGAAACAACGAGTAACCCCAAAAATATACAAAAGAATCTATCCCAAACAGGTACACAAAGATCTTGAAGCAGTCCATGGCCCCTTGGAACCTCAGCCTGATCTTACCTAAAACATCAGCACTGTTCTAGGGTTTGATTTTTATGCTGAGAACTTGCCCTCTAATTATATTCCCTTCATATTTAACCAGATAGTTTTCTCCTTCATTTCTTCAGTTTATTTTTCATTTTTCATTTAAAAAAAATCCTTTCTATTCACATTTCATCTCCTCTGAACTATTCCTACCCTTTCACTAGGCAAACAGAAAAATCAGTAACACATCAAGCAAAGCATGTTCTAGTCCAGTGCTTTCTTTTTTGGAGCGAGCATGAATCTCTCCTGAGCCAAGAGCTCCAGTATCCCTTCTCCTTTATTTCTCAACACTACCAACTGGAAATGCAGTCCTATTTACCATGGCTATGCTGTGAAGTAGATGTGCCCTTAATCCTTACTTGGATTCGTCACATGCCTCATGACTGCTTTCTGTCAGTAGTATTCCACATCCTCAATACTTCTATTTAGAAGTCTGATAGTTTTGTATCAGGTAGCTTCAAAAGTAATGCAAAAGTCCTAACAGCAAGGAGGCTCGTGAACTTCTATGTCTCGCTCCGGTATTTGAACATCCAAAAGCAGTGTAATAACGTATTTTACTAGAAAGATACGGAAAGTTCAGGTGAGGCAGCAGTATCAGCATCCCTACAGAAGTCTTGTACATCTCTGACATGCTCTGTTTGTAGAAGCCCAAGGCTGTGACATTATGATCCACATTGAGGCACAAGGATGACCATGTACAACTGCATCCACAAGCACTTCTTCACTGCTGCCTCAAGGCACCCGCTGCACAGCCAGGAAGCCCAGATCAGAGATCCACAGGATCCAGCCAGACATTACCTACCCTGTTTCCAGGGTGACAGAACACGCACCCTCTGGGACGTATCTTTACTGGACTGAGCCTGGCTTTTGCGAAGCTCAGACTGGTGTCCCCACCTCACAGGACATGCATATCGTGGCTGGTCCTTTGTCTCCACGACTTGGGGGTGATTCAGCACAGGGCTGAACGTGCATCCAGAGGAGCTGGCATGGCTCTCCTGGGGGTTAGGAGAGCCCTATCACATCAGGATCAGATGTTGTTTTTAAAGATGCTTAGGATTTAAATGACTAGAGAACACACAATTACCGAGTGTGAAATTGCATCTTCATGCTTGGGCTCTTCTGAGGATTCCAGTAGGGTCCCAGGAAGTGAGAGCTGGAAAGGCAGGAGTTAAACAAGCCTACGGGTTTAGGTAAGTGCTGTGCCAACCTCGAAGACGCCCTACATGCAGCTCAGAGCACAGCTGCTAGGCAGAAGCATCTGCCACGGCAAACTGGGATATGCCTTCTGAGCAGCTGGGTGTTAAATGTATGAGCAGCCATGCTCTGCAGTAATTTATGTTTCTAAATGCCTAACTGCACAGTGTGCAGTTAAATACTGTGAATGCCTGCACTTGCTGCATGTGCACAGGACATTACAGTCATCTCCTCTGGAGAAGAAGAACGAGAAACTGCTGAAAGATCACATCAAAAGAAAAGAGTTTTCAGTCTAAGAGCAGATGCAAAGCAGTGCTTCAGCAGATCCCTTTCATAATCCTCTTGGTGCTGAAGGAGAGCTCAGGTCGTGAACACACATCAAAAGTGGTAACGCACATCCTCTGTCGAGGGGGGAGGTTTTATCCTAACCCACTCCTCGCTCAATTTCCCCAGACTGAACTCATTTGGGATGCAGCGCTGTGTCAGCTGCAGCCCAGTCTTTCTGCACAGACATTGTGTCATTCAGTCTACGGCAGCAGCAGAGATAAAGACAGCACAGTATAAAAATAGAGTTGTTAATATCTGCAATTAATTAAAGCCTTAACCTTTTATGACATTAAATAATTGAACTAAAATCGTGCCCTAAAACAAAATGATCACAATCCATTAGGTGTATCGTGTGCTATGAACCAGGTGTGAGACCAAGTCTTCCTTCATCTCTCCAACTGAGATGTATGCTGTTCCTCTATCCCAGCACAGTGCCTCTCAAAGCCCCTCCCAAAAATGGATTTGATCTTACAGGGTCCAGCCCTGAGATTCAGAGCCCCTAAACCAAAATGGGGACAAGGAGGAGTTCATGCCACGGCCCTCAAGGAGGCCAGCCAGAGTGGATCTGGGAAGACTCGTGGACCCTTCCACTACTTCAAACTCAAACAGCAAATGCCATTTTGCAACGTGGCTTGGCAAACTTTGACCACCAATATTTAGGCAGGTTGGGTTTTCATTAGAGCTATTTGCATGGTACTGACCCAAACCAGTGTCGGAGTTTGGGGGTACTGCCACTGCAGATTTTCTTACAAAATGGCCACATTTTTTTCCAAGAACTACCTCTGAAGGAGCAGCAACAGTCTGTCCAGCAACTTCCGTTGCTTTGAACATGTTGGTTTTCTTCACATTGAGGCTTGTACCGCAGCATCTCTGCCCACAGGGATGCCCAAGGCGGAGCAAGCACAAAGGGATGTGGCAGCAGCATCTTTTCAGACAGTAACGCTGACAAGACAAGGAACAGCCGCGGTGGTTTCACCCTGGAGCAAAGTTCAACTCTGCCTATCTTGACAGAAATGAACTATGACAGGTAAGGACTGGCAAGAAGGGAAAGACATAATGCAGCTTTTTAGGAATTTCCTTCCGGTATTAAAGAATTTAATACATAGTATTTGCCCTCTGTGCTGAAACTTAGTGTCCTCAGCCTCACAGAACTAATGTTTCCCTTTCCTTAAAGTAAAGCTTTTCTTGCTGTTTTGAAACACATCCCAAGCTATATTTGTAACAACAAACTGATTTCCTTGCGTTGACCACAGGAAGAGACGGACAACTGTGGCAAGATAGTTCAAACGTCCTAATTGTAAACAGGATTCCATTGTATTTTCATTTATACCACACAGCTCCCGCTATATACCCGCTGTAAAAACACCCCATAAATACAGTGACCACCCAGAAGTGAAGGACTGGATTCCAAGAGGTTGTGAGGAGGGACACAGCTCAGTTACACACGTGTTCTTGTTTATATAACTCTTTAGCAAAATGCAGTTGAGCTTTAAGTAAATAAAATTAAATACCGATGGCAACAAAAAGCAAATTCCTATAACATCTGTGCTGGAGAAATACGATCATGCTAATCAGAGCACTGGATTGGCTACAATTACAGCAGAAGGCTTTAAACAGAAAGGAGACATTTTTTTTCCCCAAAGCAGAAAGTCTTCTGTAATGTGTGACAGAAGGAAAAGGTTCTGCTCCTACACGAACCAATGCTACAGAGTAGCTCGGTCTGACCTCATTACTGCAATCCTCAAGTGCACTGCCGTCCCTCCACTAAAGACAGCACTAAAGACTCTGGTCTAAGAGGGAACAGCTACTCCCTGATGTTTGTACCATAGAGCTGCACTGAGCAGTCACCCACAAACAAATAAAAGGTTTGTAAGGTCTCACAGATGCAATCGACAAACACTGCTCAGCCCATCCACAGAGAAAAGAAAGTACACGTCAACACTGCTACATTGACATTGCTGGAAACTTCCAGAAATCCCCTGGCTTAAGTGCAGTGCATTCTAATCTTCCCACCTGAGAAAATCACCTTCATCATCTGGCTATGAGAGCAGATGTAGAAGCAGATGTATCTGCTCCTAGACACTAACGGAGGAAACCAGCTACGAGGGAATTGGACAGCCAGACCGTATTTTTATTTCCGATCTAGTCCAGTGTGCCTTTTAATTGCACTTTTATCTATCCATCACTCGTTTAAACAACAAAAAGATCCTGCAAGAAAAGATCCTGCATCTGAATTCTATCTGTCCTTGAACTCTCTGCACTTCTCTGGAAATGAGCCATCCAAGATACCTTTGTTTATCCCCTCCTCAGAGAAGTTGAGAATTTCTTATTCCTTAACATCTTTATTGTCCAAGTCACCATGGTAAAAACTCACCTAAGACAGAGACAGACTATTAATGTCTCGTTCTACAGATTAGGAGCAGAAAATACAGCCCAGATTCATGTTCCCAATCCTTTTACCCAGCCCGACATTATCTGACACAAAACACCAGAGAGGGAGCTCCGTGCTTTTACAAGCTGGAAAATGTAAAGAGAATGAGCAAACGGCCGGACCAGTGCTTCCAGAAGGAACACACAAGTTCCTAGCTCAAGTTATTTGGCTAAAACCTACATCCTCTTGTCAGAATTGCCTAAAGATATGGTGACGGATTGCCAACGCTGGAAATAGAAGCACGTTCAGTCACTGTTCAGGTGTTTATCCGGAATTACCTGTGGACACTTACCTTGGCCTCAGCATCCTTCCCCCCCACTCAGCTCCTCTCCCCACATCAACCCCTGTCCTAAGCCCACCAAGCAGTCAGTCGAACCAAGAGTGCTAAGGCTCTGGTCAGTTTGAGCGCCGTCTTTTCCTTGGCCATGCAAAGCTGTGTTTTCACAACACACGGGTCTCCAGAGCCCTGGCCCTCCACAGGGTGCCACAGAAACACACACAAAGAACAAGACAGTGGCATTACCGGTCCTAGACAGAACCCAGCCGGCAATGCCGTCTGGACAGTCAAGCACTCATCCCACACCAGCAGCCTCGGCCTTTACCTAGAGAAGGGCGCTGTCACAGGGACGCACGGGGGACCCACAGTTTGGCAGGGTTTGCCCAACGCTGCTGTGATGGCAAAGCCGCAGCCGTGGCATCGGGCCTGCACAGAACACCGGGGGCTGGCTGGTGTGTGCATGGCTGCTCCCTGACACATGGAGCAGAGAACAGCTCGTTGGTTCTAATCCTACATTCAGGCAGCGTTCCCATTGACGTCAAACATAAATATTGCAGAGTTCAGCTGTGTAAGCCTCTGCAGTGTGCAAAACAAGTGTATTTGCAGTACTTAAACGCTTGGCGTGTTCTAAAAAAAGTTCAGATGAAGCCTTAAAGGCAGGTCCTTCCAAAGAGCTCGCTGCTGTCCCCACCTTCCCGCTGAACAATGTTCCTACCTGTGCCACAGAGCGTCAGGCCAAGGCACCGAACATCAGCTGTGCAATCCTTCCCTAGCCACAGAACGTGGCAGAACTGTAAGCCAGGGCAAACGCACTGTGTACAACCAGTGCCTGCACCTCTACCATCTCCCAAGCTCTGCACACATGTGGACATGCCTGTAACAGCAGCCAGCTAGAGGAAAATCCTTCCAGGCTCTTTTAGGAGCAATTGGTACGGACTGTCAACAGGGTACAACTATAAGGGCTCATTTAATGTTTTCCCCTCTGCTCATTCAGGGACTAAAATCAGCACCAGAGGGGAACTTCTCCATGACAGGAGGAATCACATTGCTGAGAGATGAAAGGGGACAGC
Source organism: Pyrocephalus nanus (assembly GCA_038380795.1). Classification (NCBI taxonomy): domain Eukaryota; kingdom Metazoa; phylum Chordata; class Aves; order Passeriformes; family Tyrannidae; genus Pyrocephalus; species Pyrocephalus nanus. The sequence goes on from CM076259.1 coordinate 117,553,190, forward strand.
AGTGTAGTTCAACTCACATCTCATCTCTGGTGCAATGCAAGCAGTGGTAGGATGGCACATGCCAGTTCCAGCCAGGGTAGTGTATATTTATTAGTACAGAAGTGTAAAAATATTTGCTGGCCAAATGAACCCAGCGGATGTTTTTGCTGGCAGGAGTCTAGGAGTGACAGCTGCACAACTCACTGTGAAAGAGCAACAGTTGAGCATGTGCTGAGGTTGCTTTCGCACTGACAGCAAGCCATCCCATTCTCTGGGATTAATTGGATGACAGTGGCTTTCCTCTTCCCACCCAGATCAATTGGCATTTCAAGTAATTCACTTATCACCTTGGAGAGTGAAAGGCTGGAGCCAGTAACCTCCATACCAGACCGTTCATTGGAGCTTAAGAGCTTTCTCCTCTCACCCAGCCCCTTCCTGCAAGCTCCTTTCTTCCCTGCTTTCCTATGTTTTCACTATGCTCAACTTCTTAGGCAAAACAATCAATTACTATGATACAAAATAAAACATTTTTGGGAAATTTCCACCCCCACCTCTTCTGCAAAGATAAAACAAAGAAAACATTTTAAATTTCATTTTTTAAGAAATCAGAAGGAACATGGCCCATGAAAGCAATTGCCAGCATAACTTGAAGTTCACTTTCAAGAGCAGCATGAAAAGCTGCTCTTGAAAGTCCATTCCAGGAACCCTATCCAAGAAGCTGCTGTCCCAGAGAGATGTTATTCTGCCACTGCAGGGGTGCTCCTTATACAATTGGAAATTAATAGTCAGCAAATGCTTTGATCTTTCCTTTTACTTTTTCTCACAAGTATGTGATGCCTTTTCCTTTGCTTGGAACTCCCTGGCTTCACACTACAAATTCGGTACATCTGTCAGCATTTGAGAGGGCACAGCCATACTGGGGACACTGCTGACAGATAATCCTACAGTCCAGACAACTTTTTAGAGCTGGTAAAATAGACACTGAGCTTCCACAGAGCAACATATGACTGAGGTAAATAAGAAGTTGCTATACAGTTTTTCTTTTGACTACAAAGACACAAAATAACACCAAGTCACTTTGTTTTTTCCCTCTAACAAGGGAAGGAAATGGAAGACTAAGTGAAGAATAAAGTGGCAGTAAGGGGTCATGCCAGGAAATAAAGTGCGTGGTACCAAAACCTTTACTAAGACCGCAAATATGTTCTATATGTTTTACAGCACAAACTTTCTACACCCCAGAACTGTAAAACTTGTGGAGTCACTAAGGCACCAACAATGAGAACCGCTGCCACAGAACATCTAGAGCATCAGACAGAGAATGTAACGAAACTAGCCAAGTGCATATCAGCTGCTTTGCTGAGATGCCGTGCAACGTCGCACATTAATGGTGTGTGTCCTCTGTATGTAGAGTGCTAATGTTCATTTTCCCAAAGACACCATAATCTCAAAGCTTTGTCCTACAGAAGCTGATCCCAACTAAGGCAATCTTCTGCAGGTATGTTTGAAAAGGTGTTTAATGTAGCCAAGATCTTCCCACATTCTAAAAGCAAATCCCCATGCAAACTTGCCACACCACACCTGGACAGAGCTCAGCCTCTGAGACAAGCTGTGTTCATTTTTTCAGCCAGGTAGAAAAAATAATATCCCCCCTCAAAATAATAGGGAAAGCAAGGTTGGGGCTTTCCTCTGTGTGACACAAATAACAACCTGCTTACTGTCCTGTTACAGAATCACAAGTTATTACCTGCTGCAATGTTCCAGCCAAGCCCTACTCTCGGATAGGAAGGACCTGACAATTCACACGGAAGTCCACAGCCTGCCTGCACCTAAGTAAATATTTCACTATATCACTGAGCTGCTCTATCAATTATACAAAATACTCTTTGTTATAACATCAAAAGCCACCTATGCAGTGATCAGCCAGCCATAAAACAGATGCTGCGGGCCATTCCCTATCCTTGGACCTTATCCACTGGCAAGCAGTGACTGAGGTTCTGGTAGCACATGGTCTGGCACTTCTACTCCGTGGCCACATGGGGCATGGCTGTCTCCTGAGCTGTTCTCTGATGTAATTGCTTAGAATTTAATTAAATATCCATGAGATCCAATGAAGCCAAGCTTCGTATCAAGCCCTGCATGAGATCCCAGGGCTGTTGGAGAAGCAAACTCTCCTCCTTACACCCTCCAGCCACTTTCCCCATCTGGACCATGGTCCTTGCTTTGGGAACCATTACCACTGTCAGATTTTCATGAGGAAAAAAACTTAAAGCAAATTCTCTACAAAGAAAAGCTTGGCAACCTCCATTTAAAAATAATTAGAATGCTCTGGAAAAGAAACTCTCACAGAAATGCTTTTCAATGATTCTGAGGTGCAATATCTAAACCAAACATTCATATCAAGCCACAAACTTTGTAGGACACAAAGTCCTTCTTGGTTATCATTACAGCAGCAAGTCAGTTGCTACAGTACAACACAGAAGGTGGTAAAACCCTTTCCTCCAAGCACCTTCTTGTTTGCTATTGCAGGATTTAATACACTGTTGATCATATCAAACTTACACAGACTTGATAAAAAAGTGTCTGCTTTGCCACCTCTTCAGCAGGAAGGCTTGTGCCCTATGCCCACCTGGAAAGCCTGTGCCCCAGATGACACGCAGTGTCGGGCAGACCTGGAGAACACCCAGGGTGGCAAGTTCCAGTCTCTGGGTGGCCGGAGGCCAGCACTGGCTATGTGGGACCATCCCATCCCTTTGGCTGCAGCAGCAGCTCAGCAGAGATCTTGGCAGGGAGAATAGACCCCACCGCTGGGCAGGCTCTGCAGCATCTTCCCCACGGCTGCCCAGTCACCAGCCCTTGCTGTGCCCTTGCTGTGTCCAAGCCAGACCCTTGGACTTGTATGGACTTCACATGCATCTCGATTATTCACCCGAGACTGACCTATAGCTGTTCTTTCACCTTTTTAATCACCTGGGTGTGTCAGAATCTTCTTTTTCTGTGATGTTTGCAAGCCAGGGGTGTGAGGCTGATATTTCCCAGGAAACACAGGGATCCTCAGACATGGTAGACTCTACCTAGGCAGTGCTGGAGAAACTGCTTTTCCAGTCCCACAAATGCTACCTCCCTTCCTACCTTCCCTTCTGACACCTTTATACTCAATGTATTTCCCTGCAGGATTTGAACCTTAAAAAGTGTAAAAACAAGTCAACAAAAAATGTCATGAAAGAAACCAAGCCTTTCCGTATCAAGGATTACAGCAGAAGTACACAAATTAAGCTGTTCATAACAACTGCAATACTAAATCTCTTGGAACATACACAAAACATCCAAGGGACCAAGTGCAACCAGCTCAGATACTGAAATGTAATCATTTCCTTCAAGTCTTCTGCCTTTTTCTGTCCCTTTCCCAACCAGAAGAGCCTCCTTCCTAAATTCTTGCTCTGTGTATCTGTGTGCCACACACAGCAGCCATGCACGGGGCTCTGATGGGCCAACACCAGGCAGGTCTGGAGAATCAGAACAGTTTGAATGAGGAGGGTACAAGAAGGAAACATGATGTGGAGGCCCTTAACAATAAATATGGGAATGTGCTTGCAAATTGAAGATTTAAAGTGTATTAATTAAGTTAAATCAGATGTTATCAACTGCACTAGCACACACGTCACCCAGAAGGATTCTGGCTCACGCACAAAAATATGGTTGACGGTACTAAAAAAAAAAAAAAAGGAAAAAAACCCAGCCAAAGCAGAAATGATACATGGAGAATACAAAAACTTATGCTCAGTTGTGTCTTTTGAATCACCAAGCACACAAACCTAAAAATACAGTGTAACAACCTGTCACTGTTTCCTTACTGTGGCTTCAGGGCTGTTGGTTTTATCCCAGCGGCTGCACAAAGAACAGTAGGATGACACAGAGCACATGAAAGGAGCTGGCAGCTGGAGAAGCCAGTACTGAACATTTTCAGCCCAACTAAAAAAAGACTATTCAGAAAAAGCCCTAAAGCCTAAAGGCCTCCAAACTTATGATGGTACACGGGTTGCTCAACCGGGAGTCTAAAAGCTATTTTCTATATGTCTTATATACACGTCTCTGTGCCCTGGGACATATTCAAGTGCCAGTGAACATTCAGTTTATGTTTCCTTTTTTCTTGTTTACACTTTTAAGAATTTATGTTAGTCATGTTCATTTAATCAGCTGCCTGAACTACATTTCACTGTGTGACGTGGGTTTTAACATTCAGAGCCATTAAATATCACTTAGAGCACTGAACAGTAACCAGAGTTTACTTATTAAACCCAGGGTGACAATCAACACTGATTTCCACGAGGAAAGCAATTCAGGTATTTTTCCACACATATAAAAATGGGTGCATCTCTTCAAAGAGCAAACAATCGTAGGGAAAGGCTGGCAGATGGCAAAGTCAAACTTGGACCAAGCTAAGATAAAAAGAGAAAGAAATTATGAAGCTGGAAAACCTTTCCCAGAAAAGCTCATGGAGGTTGCTCTAGGAAAGGGAAGGCATCCAAGTTTGCAGGCATTCCCCATCTCTCAGAATTCACCTGTGATTGATAGTCTTCTCCTTGCAGGATTTTTTGAGGGCGGGACTGTTTTTTCTGTATTCTTGAGCAAAACAGGCTCTGTGCCATTAGTTGGCTTCATGGAAAAGCAAATAAATAAATATAACTTGACAAATGCTGAGAGGAAACAACCAGAGATGGGGAGAGGGGAAGGAGCCCTGATAAAGACCATGTAAAGCCCATTTGTGGACTCTGCAACGTGAAGCCAACACTGTTACTTCAACAACACCCATAGAATCTTGAAGGAAAAGAAAAGGTGGAGGAATGCTCTGGAAAAGTCACAGCTAAGGGGAGCATATGCAGCATATCTTTACAACTGAAAAGCACAGCAAGGGACTGCCTTAACCACAGGCTCAAAAGCACCTACCTCAGCCCCTGCAACACTCTCCAGAAGCTTCCAAGGAAACACAGACAAAGAGAGGTGGTTCCCAAACTGAGCTAGGTCACCCTGGCTGAAGCATAAAAAAAGTTCTTTTCACCTCCACAAGGGAGAAGCTCTTGTCACATAAAGCTAAAACCAGAGGTGAACAATCCCTCCAAAGGGGTCAGTTTCCAGCAAAAATGCAGAGAATTCTCTTAAGAGATTAAGGTTGGTTTGTGTGAGTTTTTTCTGAATAGACAGCACTGAAACCAAGTTGTTCGTGAACAGGCAGCAATTTGCTCTTTCTTGTCCTGGACTGTCTAACCAGTTCATGGACTGAGGTTTCAAGGATGCCCTATCTATAGAATAAAGTTTGAAGCACTCACATCCTAATCTTGGCTGATCAGGACAACTTCAAAAAAAAGTTTTGGTGCAGCGTCCAGGAATCATAATTATTTCTGAGGAGGAGAAATGCAGTAACAGAGTAAGACATGGCAATACCTGGACAATTACTAATCTTACGCAAGACACCTGCTCTTGCTACCGGCATTTCAAAATTGATGAGAGTCAGCATTGTGGAATGGTGAACTCAAGGCATATTTTTAATGATGTTTTTTATTACAATCCATTTAAAATCATCAGCTGTCAACACCAATCATTTCCTTTCGTGTAATTCATAAAGTGGTTAATTTCAGAAGCAAAAATATTATGGGCTTGAGTAATTGTCTGCTGAAGCACAGCAGGTGCTCAACCTGCACATCTGGTGGCTGGGAGCACGTGCTTCCCTGCCAAGCGTGAAGGAACGTGCTTCCCCACACGGGCACACTGCCTGCCCCGGGGGCAGGAGCCCTGCGAGCCCAGCACAGGGGCCGTGCAGAAATGCACTGCCCCGTGTGCCACCGCTGCGATGGCTCCGTGCCGCTCCAGAGGCCACGGATCAAGTCGGGCTCGCAACAGAGCATGCAAGAGGTCGTGCTGGGGTGGAGAGAACCCTACCTGTGCCCGGCCACAGTGCTCAGGGCTGGCAACAGCCCTGCCCCACACCACCTAAATACAGCCACGCTCTGGCAGAGCATCCAGCAGCCCTGGGTTACCACAGCTTGATGCCGTTACACGATTCGGAAGCGGGTTTGTGGTCTCTGCGGCCTTGTCCTTGTCAATGACACATCGGGCTGGTGTGATGCCGAGGCCCCCATTAGCCATGCCCCCACCTCATTAGCAAAGCTAGTGGGACACCAGGCCCCATTTAACTTCGGTTTGGACGAGCCCTTGTAAAACAAACACTTTTCCTCATCGCCAACCCCGGATGTGTCTTGTGGCATCTGAAAATCAAACTGGGTCTACTTCATTGATCACCAACAAAAATAAAGCAACCACCTTGGCTCTGCACAATTTCAGCTGTTCTGAACAGAGAGCTGGGATTAAGAGCACACCTTTGTCTTCCACATGTAATTTAGTTCACAGTTCAGCTGGAGATCCAAGAGAGGGAACATTTGTCAAACCATTCGTGCACAGAATGCCTTTGGAGGATTACAAATAAACAGCATTTACAATTTACTTTTCTAAGTTTCCTACAAAAACTTACTAAGGATGAGCCCCAAGTTTCTTCCTCTGGACTATAAAAAGAAGGTTTGATCTTTTTAGAATGTTTCAGGAACTGACTTGGCTTCTAGACTCGGTTAGGAAGGAATCCCACCATGCTTTCCCTAGAACTGGAAACAGATACAGTGGCACTGCACTCCTCGCGTGGAATGTCAAACGTCGTCCTATTGAGGTTGGCTGTAAAGCCAGTTAGGAATTTCTAAGACTTCTCTGTTCTGAGTCTCTGGATTTAAGCAATTAGAAAACGGTAACCAGTTAATTATGTAGAGAATTCTAACATTTACTGCCTGTCACCACTGGTTAGTGCAGAATAATTCATCTGCAGAGAAAAGCACTGACCTCCATTCCCATGGGGAAGTGACAAACACACCCTATCACAACAGGAGTAGCCTAAGATAAAGTCCCCAGCCAAGTTCAAGGTCCCAGCACGTAACACACCAAGAGCTAGCCAGCCACTGTAATTCCTTAGAACCCAACAATTACTTTCCCCTAATAATTAGGGGCTTGGGGAGAGGCAGGCTGCTTTCCCTTTTAGGATTGTTTGATCTGTGTCCAGCCATAGTGCTGAGTTAGAGAACCAGCGGCTGCAATGGTTTCAAACATCGTCACCATGAGAGGAGACAGGAGTATTCAGCAGTAATCAATTTGAAGGAAACAAGTTACAGGCGGGATTGAAAAGAGACAGAGATGCTCCCCCCAAATCATGCTTTTCTTGTGGCCTTCAGATTTCCTTTCACAAATGCTAATGTAGCCCTCCAATAATGCTTTCCTGGGGGAAAAAAACCAAAATAGCAAAACCCAGCAGCTCTTTTAGAGAAAGAGCAACTTCTGGAGGAATAAGAACACCCTTTTGGAAGCCCTGCCTGTTTGTTACCCAGCTAAACCAACACTGGAGTGCCAGGAACACACTCTACTGCTCCAAGCCAGGGCGAGCTACAGAGACAGGTGCTGCAGAGCTTGAGCTCTCCAGGAACCACCTCAGAGAGGGCATCCCTAAACACCTGGCACTGCATAAAATGCAGCCAAAAACTCAGTGTGCATTCCTGGAAATCCTTTGAAACTGCATGTTTCCAAGCTCTTTGATCCTGCATCAAAAGGTTAAGTGAAAAAATTCCTTGACCATTTAGTTTTTCAAGTGAAACAGAGGGTTTCACAGGAACCTTCTGGGATGGGAGAGGAAGGGACAAGGCAGACCTGACATTTTTAGTGGTAGAAGTCAGCAAACAAACACAATAAAGCTGGGGGAAGAGCAAGCAAAAGTTAGAGCCCTTGCTTCCTCAGCCAGAAATTACATCACAAGGAAATCAGCTGCCAGGAAAACCTGTGAACTTGTCAGCCAGAGTAAGGGCAGAGAAAACCACTCCGCAAAAAATACATCACAGTGCAAAATAAAGCTTATCCCACCAGAGCTCTCAGTGTGGAGGGGGGGTAAAAAACCTCAGAGCTCTGGATGAGTGCAATTTCCAGCAGGGCCCCAGCAATTTTTCAAAGACTTGTCACTCACTCTGTGATACTCCTCAAGCTCGCAGTAGAGCCATCAGGGGATCTGGATTCCCCTTCTGCAGGTGCAATTTTACACATGGAAAATGAATTCCAGATGCAAGGCAAAGTATTTGTTCATCTCCAGATACGAACTGCAGTTTGAGTGACGCTCGCCTGCTGAAATTCCCACCTGCAGTTCAACTGTGGCTTAACACGGAGGGAGCCCTCTCCTCAAAACCTCTGCTGATCCATCTCATTCTGTCCCACTGCCACATACACAGTGCCACAGGGGGCACGATGAAATAAGCCCGCACCTTGGCCTTGGGCAGGGTACTTTAGGCACATAATTCACGTATGTCAGTTGTTTGTATAGGTAAAAATACTTCTTCAATTTTAAATGAAACATAAAGAGAACAAAAAACATCTGGAAATGTCTTCTGTGTACTTACAAATATGGAATTTTGAAGGAGTGTGAAATCTTTGGGGTTGTCAAACTCTTTTCAGTTCTTGATAAATCACATTTCCAATTACCTCCCCCCCCCGCCCCCCAGTATGCATAGCACTGGAATCTGAGGAAAGCTCAAGATACAGAACTTCTGTAGAAGCAATCATATGTCACAGCTGGCCCTAAAGTAGTGCAGTGAACTATGGAGAATGCACTATGCACTGTACCCAGGATCAGTCCAGTTAACCTCCACCATTATTATCCAACACTTGCTGAATCAACACTTGACACGAGGAGAGGGATCCCAGGCAGGCACACACCAAGCATGCTCTCCTAGGCAGATGCATCACCTGAGGCTGCATGTTTCAAGGTGCACAAGCACCCTGAGCCCAGCAGTCACAGCCCCGAGCAGCTTCCCAGGAAAGCTCCATGCCTAGCCATGGGAGTTTAGACAGACATTTTCTCTAACAGTCTGCTGGCTTTGGCTGGGGTAGTTAATTTTCTTCACAGTGGCTGGTCTGGGCTATGTTTTGGATTTATGCTCAATACAGGGTTGATGATATAGATATGTTTTTGTTATTACTGAGAAGGGCTTACACAGAGCCAAGGCCTTTTCTGCTCCACACACTGCCATGCTATCAAGGAAGTTGGGGGTGCATGGGAGGGTGGGAAGAGACATAGCCAGGACAAGTGCCCCAAACTGACCAAAGGGATATCCCAGACTGTATGACATCGTGCTCAGTATGTAAAGATGGAGAAAGTATATGAAGAATGAGAAAGGCGAGGATGTTTGGAGCGATGGTGTTTGTCTTCCCAAATCACCATTACGTGGGATGGGGTCCTGCTTCCCTGGAGATGGCTGAACACCTGTCTGCCCATGGGAAGCAGTAAATTACTTGGTTTTCTTTGCTTGTGTGCACAGTTTTTGCTTTTCCTATTAAACTGTCTTTATCTCAACCCACAAGTTTTCCAGCTTTTACCCTTCCAATTCTCTCCCCAGTCCTGCTGGTCGAGGAGTGGACGAGTGGCTGCATGGGGCATGGTTGCCAGCTGGGGTTACACCACAACAAACAGGTTAAACTTTTCTATTTAGTTTTTCACAAGAAACGATGAGAAAAACTCATTACTAGCACTCGTAACAGCCACAGAGAAAATATAACCTAATTTTTGTTTTATGTACAGGAACACTACCAAAAACACAGACAAATCGTTATATAAAGGGTCTCTATCTGCTGCCATCTGAAGATGAATGGCAATTGGCAGCAGTAACAACTCCCTGAAGTTCATGAAGCCTCCCTTGCCATATTCTGTGGTACTCTGGACAGCAGAGGGATGCTTCAAGGGTACTCAGGCTAAAAAATGATAGCTGTAACACAGAGAAACAGATGCCCAAGTTCCCCACAATGGAGCTCTTCCTGCAGGAAAGCTCTGTTTGCTCTGAGCGTGGCAAGGAGTAAGGCAGATACAGCCCCCATTTCTGTCTGCATCTCCTTTTCCCACCTGTTTAAATGTGCTCCTGTCCCACCACATACCAGTCCAGCTATGTCTGACTCCACTGTAACTGCAGAACACTACATCTGTAGGGAATCAGATCCTCGTCACACACAAAGCAGGGAGAGGGGTTTCACCCCTGGGGCAGCAGGGGCCACATGGGGTCACACACCAAGCAGGAAGGAAGTTTTTCTCCCCAGGCAGCAGCTACGAGGCAGACTGACTCACAGCCAGTTGGAGCAGGATCACCTAGACCAGGTCACTGTCTATTGTCATCATAAATCATGGACTTGGAAAAGCTGCAGGCCAGGTCTGGTCCTCCGGAAACTCAGCACAATTCACTGTGTACTTGCCACCAGAACACAGCCAAGAAGAAGGTGGAGGAGAGAGGTGTATATGGGAATGACAGAGGCTTTTAAGCCCACCAGCACAGCTACAAATACAAGGTTTCTGCTAATAATTATTCACTCCATTAACCAAACTGGTTTTCATGGGCACAGGGAAGCTGTATCAGCAAATCTCATGTTTCCTCGCCTGACTCTGTGCTGGTCAATGGGGCCCAGGGGGAACATCACACCACTTGGCATCTTACAGTATTGAAAGCAGCATCCACATTATTTGAGGCATATTTGGGGGGAAGCTCTATAAAAACATCCTAAAAGATAGTTTTCACTCCAGTCAGCTCACTGTGTTGATAAAAGACAAGCAAAGGGTGAAGGGGAGCAGTAGCATAAGCCTGTTCAATAGCTTTCCCAAAAATCAGAGAGCAGCTCAGAAAAAAAAGTAATAAAATCTTAAGTCTCCTGATTCCCAGCCAAACAGCCTCTCTTCTAGACCATGCTGCTTCCAATCCTCTGGAAGCACCATGTGCCCCCATGGACCAACAAGCTTATTTACCATCAGAAACGTCCACAAGGTTTGACAAGTTATGTAGTTTTTAGGTTTATTAAAAAGAGAAGCAGCATTTTTTAGGGAACTGTTCCACTGAGTAGTCCTCCTGTCCAAGTAGAGTGCTATCTAATAGGCAGCAGACTGTTTGTGTTCTCACTTTTTCCATCAGCTTCAGGCTGTGAAATCCCTCGAGCTCTCTGTGCGCCACAGTGCCAGGACAGTGAAGCCCAGCCAGTAATACCTGCGTGCCAGTTTTAAGCAGCAGTACCCCTGTAAATCAGTGCTGTAGTGCATGCACTGTAAGTTTGCCAGGATTCAGATTCACAGTGTGCTGGCTCTCCAGCCCTCCTGGCCACTGCTGCCACTCATGCCACAGGCGAAAGAGGGCTGGGAGCTCACAGCCCCCGCAGCGAGGCCGCAAGCACCTGGAACTCACCTGGATCGAGCCTTCAGATGCAGCCATTAAGGTGCCCAGTTCAAAAGCTGGTGCCTCATAGCGCCCACAGCAAACCACCCAAGGAGAGCAGGGGAGACCAAGGGTATTTCCAGCATGCTCAGACCATGTGCTGGCTGCAGGGAGACTTGTAAAGCCCAGGTAACATTTCCTCCACAGCCATCAACACCTGCAAACACCTACAGAGCAGCCACAGCCCCTATTTATACATAGCAGACTAATGCTGAAATCTCCCCGGCCCAAACACTTGGGTTTCTAAAGGCTAAAGGGAAAGCTCTGCTTCCCCAGTGCGCAGCTACATTCTTTCCAAAACCCATGCAGCCAATTAAAAGCAATTTTCAAAAATTTCCTAGCCCTATTTCTAGATGAAAAGGAAAACTGCAACATAGCATCCCAGTTTTCAAATGGCATTAACAGGATCAAAATGGATCCCTGAAATATTGCCGTTTGTGACAGCAGAGCAGAATCCCACGCAGACACAAGTAGTAAATTAGCAACTCTCAGCGATTACAGCCTCTCTGAAAGCATGCAGCAGATACGCAGGCTTTTAAGCATGCAAATACCGAACGACTAACCCTCTTCTTGAGACAAGGGGAGAACAAGTAGTGTTAGATCAAAGCCCATGTTTGAAAGTTGGGAGATTATTTTTAGCAGTCTGTAACTAAAATAACATGAGCGATTTACCACATATAATTTGCTTTAAGTGTAGTACTTTTCAAACCAAGCCCATTTTTCAAGCTGACGTTGTAGCAAGGCTGATCAGGGGGCACCTTCAGCCCAAAGAAACTGCTGCTGTTCACAGCACACACAGATTGCAGCAACAGCAGTCACTGCTTGCATGTGGTACTGAGGAGAGCCTGACACAGTTGTCCCTATTCTCTGTTCAACTATTCATGCTGCTTTTGGAAGTGCTCTGTTTTGCCAAGTTTTCCCTAAACGTGCCTTTAAATCTACACTGGCAGATGCCTCAAACAAAATCTGCAAGCCAACCATCTCTCATATTGTGGCTTTCAACAGGATTCTCTCTTCACTCGGTAGTACAGATGCTAGAAACCACTTTCAAAGCACGTTGTGTCTCTAGTGGTCAGCCTCTTCTTCCCTCTCTGCCCTGACTCTGCTCAGGACATCTCCTGGAAGGTCAGGGGTTCACAGCCTTTTTGCCTGCTGGCAACACAGAGGTAAAACTACACAAGAACTTGCTGAAAGTAAAAGGTATGAAGTCTTGTAGTGGTATCAGGTGCCTTCATGTGAGTTCAAATGAAAGCTTGGTATCTCAGAGGGAAAAAGAGCATCTGCTGTGCCAAGGAAGAGCCTCAGCAACAGCTCAATTAACACTATTGCCCTTAATTCTACATGAGCTCCAATTAACGAAGATGCACACCAGAAATACCCACAGCTGCTGGCTGGGAACTATGACACCAGACACACTCTGCAGGTATCTCAGGGGATTCAAACAGCCTGTGGGAACACAGAAAAGCCTTCTGCACAAAGAGAGAACGACCAGGAACTGCAGCTCCTTCCGAAAGCCCCTGTATGTCTCAACCACAGCTCCGTGGGCTGCACTGTCTATGGCCCCTCCTGTCAGACACCCAGCGTCTATAAACATGCCACTGACTGAGGCCACCTCAACAACTAGCCAGTGGTTCCCTGCCTTCTTGTAGCTCCTGTGCCTCAGGAGCCCTTAGCACGGGCATGGGAATACCACTGGCGCTCGGCCTGCGCCCAACAGCAGCAGCACAGCCTCCCCAGCACAGGATGCCAACAGAAACCAGCGCCCAGAACCCCAGATCTAATGCTGCCTTGATCAAAAGGTGAATTCCACATTTATTCCCATAAAAATCACCTCCTCCAGTAAAGTTGGCAGACTGCCGAGTTTCACAGCTCCTAACACCAAGTTAAGCAGCCAAGTGCCTGAGCACACTCTCCAGGTACCAGCAGCACATCTTGGCTACAGCATCTCCCTCCTGCCTGCACAACCCTGGCAGCATGCTCCTCCTTTGGAGGCCCCCTCCTTTGTGCCCCTTCCTGGGAACCCCAGGCATGAGGAATTGGTTTTCCTTCTTATTTCATTCATGCTGCTGAACCTGCTCACTTGCTGGGAGACTGACACTGAGACAGTTCAAAAAGAGAGAATTCTACACTCATTTCCCACAAAAAAAAAAGTTATTAAACACAAAAATAGCCATTAAACCAGCAACTCCCCAGCTCACAGCCACCTTGGTGAGCCAAAAGCCCAATGCCAGGGCACCTGTGGTCCCTCGTCACTTTGCGGACATCCCAGCCCTCTTCCACGCACCTGCCGCCCAACGGCCCTGGGAGCTCCAGCCATGCTGGGGCCCAGGCTATGGCTATTCACACGCTGCTGGGCCTTGTACCTACTGACCTTCCAACCTGAACCTCTGATCTGCCCCTCCCTACAACACAGCTGTGGCTGACCCTGGCTGGTGCCACCAGGCCTGGGTGCCCACCATGCTGCTAGCTCCCTGCCTTGGCAGAAGCACTCCCGACTCCTGCTGCTCCCTGACACTAATGGGAAATCATAAAGGGGAATTTACTAAGCTTGGAAGTAACCCAGTGTTAAAGATCTATTAACAGCTTTAAGCAATTCACCCAAGATGAGAGGAGATACCTGTGGCTGGACAGGAAAACCAAACCCAAACCTGGCCTTTCCATCTGGGACTCTAGCACATCTCTGTGTCCTCCCCCCAGCTCCTGCATCATCCTGATGCCTGCAGAGCTGCTGGATGATCACACCACAGAAGGCTGCATGGCTGCAGACTCACTCAGGATAATTGCTGCACTACAAAACAGTTTCATGGGATTTGAGACTGCAGATCGGAACGCGATCTGTGCATTTTTTTGTGCATTTTTCCTTTGTTTGGACTGAACTCCTTACACTCCATGTGTAAACACAGCACATTTTGTGCATTTCCTAAACAACTGTCTAAGATGTGTCTTTCCCACAACAAACATCACTGGTCTGGTACCACCTGCTTTCCCCAGCAGCAACTGCTGTACTTCTTTGAAAGAAAGGATTTCAACAAGAAACTTTCCAGTACTACGAGGTAAACTCTAAACTTCCATCTGTGCCTATGAATGCCATGACTTAAAATCTCTCAAAACTACATCACGCCTGAAACCAGGCATCAGCAGAAGCTGCGTGTTCAGGCGGACATGCTGAGACACAACAAGAGCAGTTCACCATTTGCACCTCAAGTCCCACCCGAGAGAAGCTTCTCCAAACACAGAGACACATTAGCCACCACACAAGCAGGTTCTCCCTCTCCCCCCCCCCCCCATCCGATAATTGCCAAAGGAGTAATGCCAAGGGCTGCAAGAGAGCCCTTGCTCTGGTGAGACAGTGGGACACTGGAGTCCCTTTAGCAGGCTGCACACAAGCCCTGTCCCACGGACAGAGAGCATCTTGGAGTCCTGGGAATAGCTCACAGCCTCGCCAGGTTCCTAAGCAAGAGATAAGACCAAACAGTCCAAACCCGCTTATTTTCCAGCTGACGGCAGTCATCTTGCTGGAAATTCATCTCCTGTCTCACTCCCCCTCAGCCACTAATCCAGCATAAGCACCTTTCAAACCTGCACTTTTACTTTTGTCACTTAAAGAATGTAGTATCTGATGAAATACTATGTTGTGTAAACAAAAGCCTTATCTCTGGCTATTGAATGCAAAGTCCCTTGCTTTGTTAAAGACATACCAAAGCCAAGTCCAAAGTCCCCAGATGCACCTGCAGGATACTCAAAGCGATTAACCCCTCTGTCAGAGTGCCCTGACCTCCATATGGATCAGTGATTTTCTGCAAGTGTTGCTTCAGATGTTCTGGCAGCACTAGCAGGCTGTTCTCACCTGCAGCAGCGGAGGTGATGCCTGTCCTGGGTCACACACAGGTTGGACGCCAGGATAATAAAAGGCCCTTCACCCTCGGGAAAGCCATGTTGCTTATCTCAGTGCTGCCCAACTGCTGCAGACAGCAATGCTGACCACAGCTATTTTACAAGGCTCTTTTTAAGGTTGTTTAGAGGCAAACTCCAGCTGCAGCTCCCAACATAGTCCTTCTGAAATGTTGCATATAGAAGGGATTACTCAGGAAACCTGAAAGAGCCCTCAGAAACTGAACGTGAAGGCCCCAAACCCTTCCCCAAACACCAACACTTCCAAGCATGGAAGAGAAAAATCCTGGGCTCTCCCTCTGGAGAAAGAACTGCTGAAAACCATGTAAACTGCACTTCTGATTGATGAAATGCTGATGTTCATACTGCTCCAAAGCATAAGGCAGCAATGTCTTCATGATAAAAACATGGAACCTAAAACTCTAATCTTGGCAGATAACAGGATAAGAGAACCACACACTCAAAGAATATAAATCAACAAAGCTTCTGAGCAACAACTTCGAGGTCTCCATATATTTGCAAGTACAACCTAAACTCCAAAACTGTGCTTGTACCCTCTTCTGCTATGCTGAACCCACAGGCAGCAAGGTGTAGGTCTGAGAACACATTTACCATGTTCTGCTCACTGTCTCACATGAGCATCTGACGTGGCAGAAGGCAGTCATTTTGAGACTTCTTCCATAATATCAGTGTGCAGGAGGTGCAATTCCATATTTTGGCAATATATCCTGCCTAGTACAAATGTCTGGTCTGCATCAGAACAACGCAGAAAAAAGAAGCTTGGCTCCTAAATCAGACTTCAGCTCAGCAGTAGTCAGACTGTAAGCCCCAAAGGACTCTGCAGCCAAGACCAGGGAAATATTTTTTTTGTGTCTGCTTGGACTTCTACATTAAAGAATGTATTTGCAGAGCAGCCATGGTGGAACTACATAAGAAGTGCTTTTCACTACAGTATCAAATAGTGACTCAAAAAGTGGGGAAAAAATGGAAAAAACCAAACCAAACCAAAACAACAACAACAAAACTCCAGCAACAACAAAATCCAAACAAAAAACCAAACCAAAAAACAAACAAAACCCCACAAAACAAAAACCAAAACACCACCACCAAAAAACCAAAATGAACAAACAAACAAAAAAACCACCAACGAGAGAGACCCGTAGTCAAGACCTTAGGAATTATATGGAAAACATATTTCTAAAATAACACATTTCTTATCATTCTAGACAGCTGAGAATTACTTTGAAGGAAGGTGTATTCCTCCAGCTACTGACCACATGGAAATGCCAGCAACCACACTCCAACTGTTCTGGGCTGAAGCTTGCTATTAGCCATTTCTACCTTAAAATATCAATTAAATACCATTCTTATTTTGCAAAGACTAATTTACTCTCCCAGCCAGCAAGCAGAAACTGGCAACTACACCATACACCTGTTATTATGCATTACAATGAAATTAAAGCATTTAGAGAATTTGGCAAGTCCACGCTGCTGAAACTATGCCGGTGGTTTTAACAGTAAACACGCAGATGAACACTGCTCCTGCCTGCTAGGCAAACACTGCTGCACAAAGAACTCCTGATGGCCAGCAGCTGGCCTTTCAAGACAGTATCCAAAACATGCCCTCTGTGACACCTGCTCAGGTGGCACGGGCGCCAGGCTCTGGCGGTGCAGTGGGAGCAGCAGGGAAGGGGCCCAGGAACGGCCCCTCACAGGCGCTGACCTCAGTGGGGGAAGTGCACAGTACTATTTGTTCAGGTGCAATAATACAAATCTTTGGGGGTTGTTCCGCAGCGATAAAACAAAGAGGATTCCAAAGAATGCACTCCCTGCGCGACCTCCAGAGCCCCACTGTAAGCACACCGTGTTTGCAATATCCAGTGAAGGCCAGAAGCAAAATTATTGTCCTTTGGGGCTGCCAAGCACAGAGCACGAGCAGCTTTTCAAACTGGAAAAGTTTTATGGTGCTGCAGAGTGTAACTGGGACGTGGGGAATAACACAGGGACACGGTGGAGATCGGCTTTTTCTCCCCCAGCTGCTCCTTTCAGCTGCCCTAACCTTTTCATGTGAAAATAAACAGGACAAGCCTGCAATAAAAGGCAATTTATGTGTTGAAGCTGCACTGGGAGAGTACAGGGAGCTGGGGGCATCCTAGCATGGTCAGGGAACAGAGCTTGTGTCATTAATTACTGCTTTTGTTTAGGATAAGAAAATTTATATGAAACACCATGAGCACAGGTGGAAGTGAGAACTCTATAATTTAGGGAAAAACTTTCCTCACCATGAGCAACAGAAAGTAGTGAAGACACCTCAGCGTTAACAGTACACAAGCATGAAAAACCAATCCAAATGTGGGCTTCGTGCCCAGAGGCTTCGACACATACACACACCTGGGCTACCTTTATGCAGACGATCACTCCCGTAGTCCTGGCATGACCACGTGACAGCAGCTCACAGTGATAATTAGGTTACTGTAACCTCATTCACATGTCCAACAACATCCTCGTCCCAGGGGGTTGAAAAATAAAATGTCCAAAGGACCTGTGACTTCCCAACAATGCACTGGCTGTTTCATAATGAATACAGAAACAGAATGATCAGTGACAATTTCCGGGGAGACTTTACATTCAGTACCCTTAGGCAACTGGAGGCACGTGCTGGATGCAGGTAAGCTGCTGTGCTCACCTGGCCTATTTCAGGGGCACAGAGAGGGACAAGGTGAGCTCAGGCCAACTATACTAAGATCAAGTCAAGCTGCTATCCTGAAGAAAAAAAGTAAAAGAAATGCTGGTATAGAAGCTATGGAAAAATACTGCTAAAAGGCATTTTCCTGCTTGTCTGTGTGAATCTGCCTTTTGCCTCTCAGCAACAGCTCTACTGCACTTCTGAGTAAAGTGGAGTTCAGGCACAACCATCCATCCTCATGAGCAAGAAAACTGCAAAGGCATGGGACACAGCAGGACCCCATGATCCTGGTGCTGAGACAGAGCTTGTAGAAAAGCTGTCAGATGAACTGGGTGTTCCTTTGTCAAAGCCAAGAGGCCTTGGTCATAGGAACAGATGTTACCAGTTGAAAGCTTTTTTAAAAAAAATGTAAGCCTTAACCTGCCTCATCTTCTTGATGGCTGTCAGAGGTAAGGGCACTGGAAGAAAAGCACAGAGGATCCCTCTGCTATAAGGAATTTGTCAAGGAATCAATCTCTGTTTCATCAGAAATTTTTCTCATTTTACTCCTTCCACCATCCATCTAGATCACTAACACATGGGTAGGTACCATCAGCATGGGGCTGTCAACATACAGCCTTCTGCGACACGGTTCCTGAGGCATTCCTGAGGCACAAGGAATATTGGAATATTATACCTATGCTGTTTCTGCTGGAGTCTGAGTCGAGCCATCAGATTCAATATGCACTTGTACAAAAGATTAAAACAAAAGAGAAGAGCTAATGGGGAACTCATACACCAAGTTTAAAAATACACTTGCGTTTTGACTGATTTCTATCAATGTCCTCTAACAAAACAAGACAGCTCTTGAAAGCACAAATCACTGGTTTCCACTGGGAAAGAAAGAAAGGCCTAAACTCCAGTTTTCTAATGGTCAGAAAACCCCAAAAGAATGAAACAGAACCCTCTCTTTCATTCAGAGTGGTCTCCTGTATGTGCAGCAGGTTATCACAACGCTATTCAGACGTCAACTGTGTGTACACACTGGTACAAGATCAACTCTGCTAAAAATGCCTACAGTAAAGCAGGTTTTGAGAGGAAAGAGCCTGTATACATTGCCCTCTGTAAACCAGACAGATGCTGGGAAAAGATGACAAGAGTTGTTTGATATGAATCCAAAATACAGACATTTTCAACAAAGCTCTTTGTTAAAAGCTCACCTGACCCACTAGATGGGCATTTAGATTTTATTTCTTTCAACTCTAGAGCGCTGAGGGCAAAAAATGATACAGATCAAGAAAGCAATGGAGCTGGCAGAATTCAAGAAGTGGATGTTACAGCTCCACAGCACTACCAGCCCAGGTGGAAGGCACTTTCTCCACATCTGGATACCTGAGGAGCAGTAAATCAAACGTTGAAACACCCTCCTACTGATGGTTTGAATAAACACAACTCAAATCAAGCTGGACACATATTCTGTCTCCATGAAGTGCATTGCCCTACACGAGCTAATTAAAAGCACTTGCATTTTCAGCTCTCACCTCATCATTCAGCTTTCAGTTTTTTCAAGAATTACACTGAGCATGTTGGACTGAAATAAAAATAGAGATTCCTCCTACGAAAAACACTTCCTTTTGCCTGCGGAAATGGCAGCTGCCATAAAATGGATCATCTTCACTGAACAAGAACAAAAAGGGCACTTGGGTTACTGCAACCCTGTGCTTTCTCCTAGTGAAACTGCTTTCCATACAGTAGAATCACAAATAATTTAAACAAGTCCTATACAAATACCCGTGATTTGGCTAAATGCACTATCAGCAGCTCAGTTCCAAACTATATAACTCTGCTGAATTGAGTGAGTCAGACCCATGCTGGAAAGCAATCTTGCTATTTTTAATGATTCTGAGCCCCATAACAGACTCCCAAATGAGCACTGAAAAGGGACCAACGATATTTTGTGCAAGCATTACAGCAGGTCTTACAATTACACTGCGCAGCAACAGCAAAAGCACAAAGATTAAGCCAGAGAAGAAGCAAAGATGAGCAGAAACCCAAGAAGCAAACCACTCTTGATTTTGGGAGGGTAATGTTCATAAGAGCAAAAAAACCGCAGAACAAGTTTCAAACTTACAAGTATGCAAAACCTCTTAACCTGTCATATGCCAAAGATGGAACCAGTCCACCCAGCCTCCATATGAGAACACACTGTTCAGAACAGTCAAGGTGAAGCCTTGTTCCTGTCGATAACCAATCTGCAGGCTGAACACTCTGATTCACCCACTGCACATGGGAAGGACGGAACTGGTCAAACACAACAAACCACAAACTTGACTCAAAACAAAAATGCCAACCCATATAAGGCCTCCCAGGCCAACAGGGAACACTTCAATCATGGAGCCTGCAGCTTCCCTTGCTCCTCTGGCACACTTGCACCACAATGCCAGGCCTCAGACCACCTTCAAAGTTCCAAGGTCTGGAGTGTCCAAGCACACCAGAGGAAACAGATCACCATCGTATTCTACAGCACTGATAGTTCCAACCGAAATGAAAGAATTGCAACGTTGAGCATGGCATAACCCAAACATCTGGCAACTGGTGGTCTTCTCCCTCTCTCTGTGAACCTGGAACATGTTACAGTTCCTGGACTGGCCACCCTTGCAGACCAAAGGCAATGTGCAGCTTTCTTGGGCAGCCTGCTGCCTCTTGCATGCTGAAATTGATATACAGCAAATCATACAAATAGTCCATTTATTTCCTGCTGTCTGAAGAGAAGAATAAAGGAGGCAAGAGAAAACACTTCATGTATATGCACAAATATAGATAGGTGGATACATATAAAAAATTAAATCCCCTAATGAGGCCGTCTGATAGTGCTGTTTATGAAGGAGCTCTATGTCATGGGGGGTAGCACCCTCAATATAAAATTCAGCTACAGGTACACAGAAGGTGTATCCCTACTGCAGCAGCCCCTCTTCTGTACCAGCTGCCCCACTCACACCTGTGTCTGTACCCACCACAGTCTGGCAACCACAGAACTGTCTCTGAGCCACCGGAGGGACCAGGGCAGCAGAGCCAGCACTACCTCAGCCCAGAGATGGGTTCACTGCGCCAGAGCCTCTCTGCATGCCAAGAGCTGCTGACTGGCAGGAGAGCAAGACCTGGTTCAGCCTGGTTCTCCTGTGCTCTGATACTAATTTGGCCACTCCAGAAAGGTTTCCTCAAGCACAACAGTATCAAAGGAGCTTCTAACAGAGGAAGGAAATAGAGGAAAGTAATTCCTCGAGTAAAATTGAAACAAAGAATTCAAGCACAAGAATACACAGCTGCTTAAATGCTCCAGTAAATACAGATTGATCCAAAACCTCCTTCCAGTCCCAGAAACGCAAGGCCATCTTTTCACTGTGGTGTAACAAACTTTGGCCTGACACACATCTGGTTCAAATTAGCACCTGCATACCTCAGTTATTAAACAAAAATCAGAGCTCTCCACATGACCTGCAGAGTCCTTGTGCACAAGAACTTATCCAACAGCATCGTGTCTTCCCTCATCAGATGTGTGTGGTGTGACATAACCAAGGCAGCACTGCAGCGCAATCGGCACCAGTTCAATTCCCAAGCACCGGCTCACGTTTCCCATCACGCCATTTTAACATGGATGCTATGGGCTTGGTGGCTAATGGACGGACTCCTGGAATTTGACCTCAGCTCCTTCAAATTTAACTTAAGTCTGATGAACTAAATGCAACCCCTAGGGAAAAATGCATCTGTCAAAACCACCGCTTGCAGCATATGGCCTGAGAGGCATGCACTGGCCATTTCCATCTTCATTTGTTGCACTAACTTAAGTGCCTGCTATGCAAACTGGATTTCAATTGAAAAGTTACTGCTCTAGATATTTTTCCAAAACAGCACTTGGGGATTTGGATGGGGAAAACAAATTGTTTTATTGTTGAAGCACACATCCTGGTGTCAGGGAGACCTCGTTTCTACTTCTGAGTCGCCACATATACCATGTAAGCCAACACAGCTGCTTTGCTACCATCTCCACAACTCACCCCTAACCTGGCGTACCGCTGCTCTCGGAGACAGAGGATTCGCACTAGCTGAGAGTAAAACTCTTCATTTCTTACTGTTCTCATATTCAAACCACAGTCAGCAGCCATAGTCCCTCACAACTGTTAGCAGGTTCAAGAATCTGGGAAACTCCTGCAAGTGATATACCCGTTACTGGCATCCCGAGACTCCCAGTGCTGCCTCTGGGCACTGCGCAGATGCAGCCTTCTGCAAGCCTTTAAACATCAGCTAAAAACTCATTGACCCATAAGGAAAAAGACCTTCACTGAAAACAAGCTTTATGAGAATGGAAAAAAAAGCAGAGGGCTTGTAACTACCTATTCTTTGTTCAATAGAGCAGAAACCATTGGGGCAATAACATACTGGAACATATAGCAAATGCATTAATATATGTCAGTATAAATAACTATATATGCATATGTTTATACATTATTTATATATTTATACATATATTTATGTATGTATATACATTTAGCTGCCTATTAAGGCATTGAGTTAGTCTTGGCAACAACTCTCCATTTTCATACATTTCTCCAACCTTTTGAGAGGCCTCTGCCCGGTAGATTTCCCTAAATTCCAACTTTATTTCTCACAAGAGAGCTGTGACAGAACATTTCTAGCACAGAGACACCTCCTCATAGTCCGAAGTCCTTCCAGTGACTACCCCAAGCACAGAGTAATTGAGCAGATGAGAAGGACCTCCTTACTACAGCTCTCAGGAACCTGAGTGATGGTCCACAGGTTGGGTCACATCTCAAGCTGACACAAGCTGGACCTGGGCCCCCATGCCGTGTTGTGAACTCACTTCCACTCTGATCTCAGCGTCCTTCACACCTCCTGGCAGTAATCACACTCCAAGGGCAATCGGTGTCAAACTGCAACATTAATTTGTTCTGCACTTGCCCAAAGACTGCACAAAGAAAACTTCCAAGTGCAAACACCAAGACATCCAAGGAGATTAGATTAAATGTCTCCCTTTTCATCTCTGCAGAGCACTTGCCAGTAAATACTCTAACTGGTGTTGGGACAATGTGGTGCAGCTATTCGTTAGAGCAAACGAGAGGAAATCCTTAAAGACAGGAACTTCCAGCCACTTGACTTCCACACCAGAATAGAAGCAGCAAGTGCACACGTCCATGACGTGATTTCATGCTCGCGAGCAAACTGCCAAGTGTGCCTCGCCTTACACCGCCAATGAGCATTTCTGTGCACCATAGCAGAGAGCTTTCCAGTTCCATTCTCCTGGGCTCCCATGCTTAAACATCCAGTGGCTGAGATGTACGTAACTGCAATTTTATTTCACAAATACTGCTGAGCTCTTTTCATGCCTCATTTTCTTCTTGGAGTTTAAGTCTTCACTAATTATTTCAAACATTTAAGGGAAAAAACGCAAACCCTAATTGGTACAATTATTACACACAGAAAAAAGGAAAAATTCTCATGGTTTGGAAGATGAGGGGACTAAAGGTTTTTGTGTTGGGCTTTCTCCCCCTTTTGTTCTTTTTTTCTCTTTAAGAACAGCACATGCAAAACATTTGTGAAGCCAACACAGCTGGAGGGCCCACTCTCCAGACCAGGACTGTCTACTCAGTATCCTTTCTAGCTTTTTATAGATACAACTTAAAAACACCATGAAATTTATTTCCTGTAATAATGATCCACAAATATCTTCTTTAAAAGTCAATGTTTCAGCAAAACGCTCCCAAGAATGTGGAGTTATGCATTTACATTGTCTTAGCACAGTCCTTCCCTCCCCACTTCCTTCACTGTTCCCCCTCAGACTCTCTTAGGTGTTTTATTTCACCTGCCGAGGTCTCTGAGGTTTACAAGGCCAGGCTGGCACTGCCATACCCACACACGGCTTACTGGGAACTGGCACACCCCACAATGGAGAAAGGTTCCAACAGACAGAAAACAACATATGGAGTCAGGGGTTTTCCCCTTAAATTTTCCCTTTTCCTACAGTAAATTCCTGGCTGCTGGCTGGGCTTAAATCACAACAGTGTGGTAAGCAAAGAACTCTGTTCACAGCCACGTGCTTCCATCCCCACACACCAGGAAAGGTGTGCAAGGAGCCTGCCACCATCCACTACTAAGGGTGCAAAACTGTCTGTGAGAATACTGCACTTCAATACCTGTCAACTCACACTACTCCACACATGGAAACATATATAAAATGCAAGCTGAAGAAATCCCGTGGCCTGCTGTTCTGCTATGATAACATTTTCCATTTCATTAATTCCACTCCGTTATGTAAAATGCACAGAATCACAGAATATTCTGAGTCAGAAGGGACCCACCAGGATCCTCAAGTCCAGCTCTTAAGTGAATGGCCCATATGGGGATTGAAGTCACAACCTTGGCATTATCAGCACCACAGTTTATGTGAATAAACTCTCAAAGCCTGGAGGAGTTGATACTATGAACTTGTAGAAAAAACTACATGAATAGGAACACATTCCGTGATGCAAGACAGTGGTTTGTCACTGTTTGAATTCCACGTTTTCCCCCTTTCTTTGGCTTAACGAGCAGGCCAACCTACAGGATCACTGCAAAAGTTAAAGTGGACACTAAGAGCACAACACTGTGCTGTCAGGGGATGCCAGACAAACCTGGAAAAAAAGCTTGACTTTTTTTTTTAAATGCCAGCTACTACTGATGTGAGCACCATCACCCACAGAAGAGCAGAAAATACACTGAAAACATACAGTTCTGAATTTCTGAACAACTTAGTTTATTGTCCAGTCTCCAGCAGCACAAAGATGCAGTCAGAGGCAGGGATACCTTGGGCTGTTACAAGCCTGATGAGGAGAACATAATGCACTTAAATCACATTCACTGCCCAAATATCCCAAACTGATGTCAAAGCAAGTCCTGTCACAGTGTTTGTCAGGCACTGGATTGTCTCCTCTCTGGCTGAAGGCTGTTCCACTCCCCCGCATCAAGTGAATCTCCATTGCAGCCCTGAACTCTGTGGAGTATTCCTGCCCCCTCTTGTGACTGCTCCATTACTGCCGCACACAGTCCTAGTTCCAAAGATAAAATTAGACGGTCTGTCTTAGGCCCAGGGTGCCTCTAGTGCATCTTGGCTGATCTCCAGTTTCACCTCAGAACCTAATGGTTCAAATATATTCTGATCCATTAAAATAAAGAAAAATATTCCAATTGACTCAACTGACTTTGGAGTCTCTCTCTGTTTCCAGAGGTACCTTTCGAGATTTAGTAGGTGCTCACCAACCTTCCCTCCTGCCTTTGGTGTCCACATCAAGGGCAAAGGGCTGGGCAGTGCAAGTCTCCATGAGGCTGAAACACAAGAGTGTTGGGAATTTCTCCTTATTTTTTATTTAATCTTAATATTTCAGCTGCATGACTGACCAGGTCGTTACCTCCGGGGAGCAAGGTTTCTCAACACTGAGCGTTTGGGGTCCACAAACCAGAAACAAGTGTAGCCTTCATGTAGCACTTCCGGAAACAGAGGGGCACTCACAGTCACTGCTTCCAAAGCCCCAGGAAGGAAAGTGTTTGTCTCTGGATCCCAGTTGTTACTGTACATTACACTGTGTCCAGTACCAACTGCTGAGAATGACTGTTTAACATTTCCAGCTTGAGTAGATGAAACAAAAAAGCAGGAAAGTGTCCATCTTTTTTTCTCCTGATGTCTGCTGTGGTGTTTCTGTCTTGGAGAGCACAAGGCCACTTTAGTTCCCCATTATTTAGGTAAGACTATGACATATCTCCCAAGAAGAATCCCTCTTTTCTGAGATCTCCTCATGCTGTGTGGACCCTGTGGTGCCACCACTGTACCAATGTACCAACCCTCACTTGTAACTCAGAAGAGCAGTTTCATAACAGAATCCATCCCTTACCAGAAAACAACCAACCTGCAATTCTTCAAACAGGTCTTTCACCTTCCTGCTGCATTTCTCATACAAATCACAAGTCAGTTCTGCTGCATCTACCCGCCTTCTCTCTCAACTACAGACCACTCTGACTTCCCTCAACCCACTCCTGCTGCCATCTGACTGCCCTGCAGGAACCATGTCTACACTGGCTGGGCCACGGCCCATCCCAGCATGGCCCCACTCCTGCCACGGTGCCACACCACACATGCTAGCTGGGAAGCCCAGGCAGGAGCCAGTCCTCTGCTGGGCCTCTCAAAGAGACTGGAGACGTAGCCTGAAGCCGCATCCTATACTCTTATTCCACATGCTATGTTCAACCGGAAAAGCCCACACAACCTACATTCCCTGGTTACTCCTCTAGGCAAATCCGCGAGCTGGGCCAAATCACAGACAGATTTACCATTTCTTATCCACCAAGTAAAGTATTGACATCATGCAACAGAAAATCTTTGGTCTCTGTTGTAATCATTTGCCTCTTCTGTTTGCTTAGCTTTTAGGTTCTCAGTAAATGATTGTTCTAAGGAACAAACAGAATAATCCCACAAACAGAAACCTGCTCCTAATCACTGAGAAAAAAGAAATAAGAAAAAAAGAATCAATATGCCTGACTGTATCCCCCCACATATTAAACTCCAAAGCCTGTGATATTGTTCATTTGTCACATCCTCAGCACCAGTGTACAGGAACAGCCATCAGTCAGAGTATTAGTCAATGACATCACCACAGCAAACAGAAAGGGAGACAGTGCTCACCTTATAAAGGGAGGGTAGCAAACACCTCATGATGTGGAAAGTTCAAATGGTTTCATTCTCTATAAAGACCATACTTAAGCCTAGAGAAAGCAAGGGAGAAATTTCATGACAGGAAGTTGGATTAACTGCAGTGACATGGGAACAGAAGTTAACACGTTATGCAAGTCCCCTGTGCTACAGAGCCCTGCTCAAGAACCAGACTCATTACAGTGCCCAGTGCCAGCCCCACCAAAAGGGCAGGAGCCCATCCTGGATGAGACCCTGTCAAGTTCGGATGGGTCCTTTCCCTTGGCTTTGGAATAACTATGAATATCTGTAGCAGAACCTTCCTTGCTTACAAGGTTGCAGCTGTCCACGCTAGAAGGCAGCAAGTCTTCATCCTACCACACACGTTCTGGTTCAGCTTTGTTCAGAGGGACAGCAGGAATTTTCCTGGAGATAAGGGCCACAGGCAGCCAAAGAACAGGGTAACCTCCTTAAGGCACATCCCCTCCCTGCAAACCACTGGGATGCTCCCTCACCTGCCATCAGTCAGCACACATACACAGCTGGCCACATAGAGATCGGTCCATGCTCACACCTGCACAGACTTCTCTCTGAATTTGTACTTCAGTGTGCAAAGCTTTGCTCCAGTGAAACCAGACACATTCCACACACTTTGGAAAAGGTTACTATTTATAGAATATCCAGTGATCTTTTGCTATACTAAAGTTTCATCCCTCCTACGTTGTTCATAGACATTTTCCATAAAAAGTAAACTTCACTGCTTTGCAGTTAATGGATAGATTCTGAGGGGAAAAAAGCTAAAAAGAAAAACAACATCCCTGGGAGTTAAATCAAAGGAAGGGATAGTTTTTCCAGCTGGGTTCTGGGCAACGGAAGACAGGTTGTCATTCTGAGGAGGCCAGAAAATGTCTTTTACATACACCAGTCTCAACAAATCTACCCTGAGTTATAAGGTTTATTTTATAATAGTTTAAGTTGCATATTGTACTTGATTTTCTTCTGCTAACAGCAAAGGCCTATACAATAGCCACTCAGTTGAAAGCAGCACCGAGTTAATTTTATTTTGCCAAAACACAATGTGCAGCCATAAACCTAAAGCAGACATTTCCATGCTTATGTTTATGATTGTTATTATTATTACTAGACTAAAGTTCACAAATTTTCACTGCAAGTGACAGGTGCTCTTTAGGGGCAACTCTCCTGGGAATGCCGTCAAGGGCTGTGGGTGTAAACTTGCATCCTGTGGGTTGACTTTGGGCACTTGAGATGACAAATAGGACAGCAACCCAAGATATGGGGTAAGGCCTTGTAGCTTATGTAAAGCAGCTGAACATCGAGCTTTTCCATGCACAAAAGACTTTAGGAAAGGTGATTTGTCCCACAGCGCTCTCAAACTGTGCATGTTGTGCTCAAAGTGCGTGTGCCCCTCCCTACCAGTATACTCTGCACCTGGCACTGGGGAAGCTGGACAGCTCTTGGAAAAGCCCTCTCTGCCACGCATCCTTCTCAGGTACTTCGGAGCCATCTCCTGATCAGCTCTTGCTGACAACAGCTGTCCAATGCTCCATCAGTGAGTCCCACAGAGCAGGTAACAGACAGCCTGAGCATTTCCTTGAGCTTACTTTGGGCAAAGAACCCCAAAGTACTGGATCTAACGGTTGGATAGGAGGTACTAGTGCTCATTCTCCTCTACTTAGGGAACCCTTCTCTGTGCAAACAGGGCAAATCAGGCAGGTCAGGACTAGTATGTCCCGATTCACCCAAGCCACACTTCCACACAGTGTTTAGCTTCTATTAAGTGATTCAAGAGAACTAACTCATCCTTGTTTTTAACTCTGGGATTGCTGCACCTGCATCGGGCACCCAGTCAGGAGCCCCAAGCTGGCCTGCCAGAAACGGCACCCCCAGGATGTTCCAGGGTGCTGACTCAGCACCAGCTCACTGGCAAAGTAGCATCAGGCATGATGGATGCTGTTTGGCTTCAGCTAGTCAAAAAATACATGTATTTACCAGAGTCAAAGAAGACTGGGAAAAAAGTAGGCAGGCGAGAACGAGAAAGAGGTAAGGTTTCTAAACAACTGGAACAGGTCAGTTCAGCCAACTTTTTATTCAGCTTGGTCTTCCTACCAGCACTTACAACTGAGAATGTGTTGGGGCTAAATTCAACAAATATTGGCCACATAAAAGGCTGAACATACACAGAAATCTCTCCAGAGACCAAAACGTCCCTTGCAGGTGCAGCAGATTAGTGTCACAAAGACCATTTTCATCTCACCTTTTTTTGTGATTAGTCTGAACAACAACCCACATTACTGCAATGTAGCCAAGACCTGCAGGAGCTACATCAAGTTCTTCTAGTGAGATTTGGAATCCCCTCCACCAGCCTCATAACAGGTGGATTCAACAGCATTGCTCCACACTAAATGAAGCAGAAGGTACGGGTAACAAACCTACCACCAATAAAAGCCAAGTGTTTGGACACACTCTTTAGGACAGGTGTTATGTAGACTTCACACAAAGAGAAACAAGAGTCCTTGCACATCAGCTAGTCTGACAGCTCAAACAAAAATCACAAAAAAACAAGAAAGGGGAAAAATGAACCAACAAAATGATGATTATACACAGAGCAAGAAAGCTGCCAGCCACTCTGAGTGTGCAGACCCACCTGACACCAGCACAGACCTCCAGTTCACAGCAATGCACCTATTCATGTGTTTCTGCTAGGTTTGCATTGCAGCTTCTCTGCCAACTTCAGGAGGAAATCAGTATTTTCATAAGATAACTTCTCTTTTTTTTCTGCTTTATTTTGCTACTAAACTGCACAGACTATTGCAAACATTGTTAATGCTGCTCTCCTTTGGTCAGCTGCACACAACAATGTTTATTGGAAGAGACCGTCACAAGTATGATGATGTTCGTTATCATGAGTAGTAATTCATGGGGAATGCAACAAACGCATTCCTAAGTGATAACCAAAGCAGTGATTATGAACTCAGGCTTCTGGTTCACTTCAGAGCTACTGGATATCTGTTTCCTTTTCAGTTTAGGAGGGCCAGTGCTCCATCTCCCACCTGGTTTGCTTTCCACATGCAACAGCCACAAGGCAGCTGACATTTACTCTCCTTCTAGATATGGATGCTATATGTTCATTCAGAAAATACCTTGCAAATAACATGTTTTTAGCAACTGCTTGAAATGGTGATTAGGAAAGGTATTGGCCAGGTCTGCAGATTGAGCTCAACTCCTCACACACACCTGGTTTGTAAACCAACTGAAAAGCATTGCCCTATCAAACAGGGATACACCCGGAGAGCTGGCAGGTGAGTCCACAGACACCTGTGCGTTCTGTTCACGTTTCCTGTGCTCTGCTCTCCACCTCGGCAACTCAGCCTGTTAAATGTTTCCAGACGGGGCGAGGACTTTGGGTGCGTTGGGGTCAACTGAGACATTGTGCATCGTCCCAGCAGCACGGGCTGGACCCAGTCCATCCCTGTGCCACCAACTGTCCTGTTTCAGACTGACAGTGCGGTACGGGAGCCTCTCTACAATCTCCAGACACCTGTGCCCCACAGGCTGGCAGGGGCAGAGAGGGGAGGTGAGGAGCTGACCCCATACGGTCCCTGCAGGCTCCTGGTCAGAGCCTGGCTCTCGGGCTGCCGCCCTCACATTGCTCCTGTCTCAACCTTACGCATGTTTCTGACTGCCAGTGCAGGTGTGAACTGCACCTGGTAGGGCATTCCCTTTGTTCTGTGTGTTACCAAAACAGGAGCTGCACAGATGCACCTCTTGCTGTGAGGTTACTAGATCATACCTCAGGGAAAGGCCCACTGCTGTGGGGCGAATGGCTGGCTGCTACTGCTGCAGTTGAGTGAAATCATACACAGCACAATTTTCTCGGGCCCATTATCCTTTGTTGTGGTGGATTTCTTCTTGCGACACCTTAGGTCTCTTGCTCAGTTCAATTTGTGATCCCTGATGCAATGTGTCATCTACTAGACTTACAAAATTCATTTTTCTAATGCTTTTGAAGCTCAAATTTTTCTGTGTTTTGCTTCAGGTCTTCTTATACCCCAACTGTGGCCCCACCTTCTGTGCACTCCCAAGTCCTCAGGAATTGAGCTCTGCTCCACTGAGCTATCCAAGAAGGCAATGAAACACCTCCAACTTCTCTTGGAAAGCCAGGATGTGCTTTATGGCCACCTAAATATCCTTCAAGAACCAAAACCTGCCATAGTTCAGCTCCTAGTCCAGAAGCACATTTAGGGCTGCAAAGACATGCAATTAATCATTCTTGTAAACCAGACTCGAAGGGGGAATGAACAACTCCCACCTAAAGCACTGGGACTTCTCTCTTTTGTTATCATGCACCAAAAAGAAGAACACTTCAGAAAGATTGTAAGAAATGCTACACAAGGTGTCCCTTCTCACAGCAGGGGGGTTGGACTCACGACCTTTAAAGGTGCACTCCAACCCCCACTATTCTACAATTCCATTCTATGATTTATAGACTTAGCTGCTATTTCCTGCCTCAGTTGGCTCAGGTACAACATTCTGGGGCACTTCTGGACACTGCCAGGGGTGTCCAGAGGTTCCACAGCAAGAGCACCCCTACTCACACCAGCAGCATGAACTACATCAAACAATCCTTTTTAATTCACCTGACGCTCACAAGTATAACACACATCCCACTGAAACAACAGCTTCCTGACCAACTTCTGCAGTGCCAAAATTCCACTGTACGTGAACAGAGATTGGAATGTCATTAACTCCTGTTAGCAGTGACAGCCAGCTCCTGACAACTGACAAGGCACTTGACCAAGGCGTTCAGGAAGGGGCACTTTGTGTGTGCCCAGCAGCCATAAGGAACTATCCTCAGAGTTACGTGTACCAGCTCGCCAGTGAGATCTTGTATGGGACTCGTTTTGGCTTCTGTAGCAGCCAGTGGGCTCACACCTGCACCTGCAACAAGCTACTGCTGAGAACATGAGACCACTACAGCTCCAATGCTGCTCCTGGTTCCACACAGGGAGAACCCAGCTGACAGCAGCAGAGGAAGACCGAGGAAAGTATAGAGCCCAGGGGCCTTACTCACACTGAAGAGTTTTAATTTCGTAACACAGTGCTGCCTCAAGGCAGACCATAACTCAGTGGCACACACACACACACAGATGGAGTTGTGGCTCCCTTGAGCTCAAAAGCGTCACCATAGCCACTGCCTTCTGCAAGGGCACAACTGCACCTCCCTTGCAAGCACCCCAGCACCCCTAGATGTGGTGAGCAGCCAGTGTGGACATGCTCTCGGCTTTGTGCGAGCAGCCTATGGAACGACAGCCCCCAATACAAACACACAGCCTTAAGGGCAACTTGCTTTTTGTGATCTGCATTAAAAGTTTTCCAACCGGTATTTTCTGACTTTAAACACGGCAATTTTGTTGGAATACTTAATTAGCAAAGGGCTACGGCAGAAAGCAAATTCAGGTTAGAGACACAAATCTGTAAGTCAGTGTCAAAGACCAAGCAAGTCATCTTTAAAAAAGTGTGAGTCACACAACAGTCTGAAGACTCGCTTTTAAATCTTTAAGACTGAAACCCAAAGTTCTTCAGGGGGTAGGAAGGACATTTAGCTTTTATTGTTCCTCACAGTACAAGTAACTGGAAGTTATTCACAGCTGATACATCACTAAAATGATACAGTTCATGTATTCCATGTAATGTACTCAGCTCTCCTAACTTTCACTTCACTTCCAATTAATCACAGCAGAGAATGAAGAAATAAAAGATTCTCTGCATTTCTCCTCATTGTTCACATGCTTTCCAACACGGAGTTTCAGCTTTTGCAGCCTGCTCATAGGGAGCATGCACTACAGGGAATCAGGCCATTTCCAGGCATTTAAAATCATCTACAATTCACCTATTACAAGTAATGGGAACCATTTGTCCACGATACCATGGCTATGACTTACAGAGATGGATCTTAGGGAGGGAGGGGAGCAATAACTTTATGAACTGGTCATTTGTAAGATGTATTTTTCCAGAACAGACTAACAGCTGATCACCACAAACAGAAGCCACAGTGAACATCATAGCTGCTCTATCATTTGAAGTAACGTTCTCTGCTTGCTTTTTTATCCCCTTTCTGCTGCCAGTACTTCATGATCCAACAAGTGAAATAACAGAAATAAAACTGCACCATAAAGGGACAGCCAGCTCCCCAACAGCTGGGTTCGGGGTTCAGAGGACTCCAGATTCAGCGGCCCCATTTCCAAGAATTCCCAGTGCTTTTGTGCTCCATCACACCTGTTGCCAAATGTGCATCATCATGAAGTGCACTAACAGCAGCAGTAGAGCATCACACAGATGGTTTCCAGACATAAAAGGTTCCACTTGCCACCTGCATAAGAAGGTCTCAACGAGTAACATGATTTCCACACCTCCCTACCCACATTTTCACTGGGAAGAACAGCACACTAAGCCTTCAAGAGGTGAAACAGAAATCTGGTATCTGCGACCAGGAAAGGCAGTCTCTTTCACACTACGTTGTCCAGTGATATGGAATCTGATAGGTATTTTGTATTTCAAGGGCAGATGTGTTTGAAATTAACTTATGATTCCTGGCACAACTCATGCAATTTCCATAGCAATTTATTAAACAGAAAAACATGGCTTCGGTTAAAAAAAAATAAACACCTCTAAAACACCCTCCTTTTCTTGAAAGGGAACCTTTCAGGGATGTTGGGAAACAGTAAAGGGGAAAGAAATCATGGCAGCACAACACTGTTGCTCAGATACAACTCCATCTTCAGCTTCATCCAGTTTTCCACTCATGTAAAAGCTCTATTGGAAAGTCCTCTCAAGCCACCTGCAGCAGCTGCTGTGAAAGGTTCCAAAGGAGTAAGTGTAACCAATGCCTTCCTCGCCCATCTGCAGTGGAACAAGGGAGGGAGGATGAACCCTCAGCTTACTAAGTAAGGTCTTTAGTTTTCACCAATAGATTCCACCTACTTATTGGAAGTGCCTAAGTAGTTTTGATGCCTGCACTGATACCTGTGAGAACACAACTAGAACTTGCTCCAATCACCATGAAAGCCATTCCAAGCTTACAGAGTCCTCGGACACATCAGTGTGGCTGTAGTCTTCCTCTCTGCCCCATTTCGCCAAGCCCCTCCCAAAAGACCAGCCTCAGAGACCTGCTCTGGGGCACAGAAAGGAGTTCCCCAGTACTGCAGAATTTCCTAAGGCTTTTGGCAACACCAACGACCAAGGACCCACAGTGCCCTTTATCACCTTAAATAAACAAGTAATATTTAATGCATACTAGAGTAGAGGTCAGGGCTAGACAGGGTCAACATACACCTGTGTAAAGAAGTCCAGACCTGTCTGCCTGCCGAGTTCTTCTGGTCACGAGACACACATAGGGTTTCAGGTGAATTCGAGCTCCTACAGCTGATTTCTCACACACACTTTTCTGGAGCAAGCTTTTGAACAGCACTCCAAGGATGCACAGCATGAGGGTGGAGTAGGGAACCCAACATATTACAGACATGCCTCAGAGCAGCAGAAAAAGGGAACAAATGAAAAAAGTTACCCCCAAAAATCTTCTGGATTAGGAAAGGTTATCAAAAGTAACCTTTCCAAATTACAAAACCTAAGTCCTGTGGCCCCTCCGTACAGCCCGAAACACCTCTTCCATGCACCGCCAGCTCCTCCCTGGCTGGAAGGGCTCTGCCTAACCAGGAGCGACTCCGTCTGTAAAACAAGGAAATTGCAGTTCCTTTACAAGGTTCTCAGGAAACTGCGGCCAGAGAGGGAACTGTGGGAGTCAGGGGATACAACTGCCAGTGGTGATTACATTTTCAAGGCTAAACCATCATGGTACTGTTTCATCCTGTCTCATTTCTGCCATACGTTTAACCTTTGGTGTCCTATTTTTCCCAAAATATCCCAAGAAGCACAGTTCCCAGGAGATCTGCCAGGTAGCAGACACCATGAGCTGTTTGAAGCTCGCTCACGTATGCTATGGCACCACACTTCACACATTTCCACTGC
Source organism: Pyrocephalus nanus (assembly GCA_038380795.1). Taxonomy (NCBI): domain Eukaryota; kingdom Metazoa; phylum Chordata; class Aves; order Passeriformes; family Tyrannidae; genus Pyrocephalus; species Pyrocephalus nanus. The sequence goes on from CM076259.1 coordinate 117,587,820, forward strand.
AAATCCCAGAGGCTAATTAGCTCACCATAAAAAGTAAATACTGACCCTGGAATTATGGAAGGGAGGGAGGCGAACAATGCTTTTGCTTCAATCAGGAGAGTCGAAGGATACCAAAACAATCATTAGTGTAGCCTGAATAGTTTCCTAAGTGGTCCCAGGAAATAAAGTCACAATGACTCCTGACTTCCAGAGCACCCAGCGTTGCCTTTGCAGTCACCTTAACTACTTTTCTTTAACATGAAGGCCATCTAAGAGAGAGAAATCCAGACTCCTGCTTCTCCTTGAAAAGGTACCAAAGAGCAGTATTCTCTCTGAACACAGCAGCAAGAGCAGGATGCTCTTCCTAAGGCAAAATTAAAATAAATAAAGCCAAGAATATAGGACAATCCTCCCTTTAACCTGAAGGGTATCGATCCAGCTATACTGACAAGGGGCAATTGAAACTTCAGCAACACAGTTCCCTGAGCCAACCAGCTGCACATACGGGAGCAGCAGACAAGGCAGGAGCAATACCAGCTGCCCCTGGCAACACGACACTGGCAGGCAGAGTCCCCAGACAGCTCTGCCAGGGGCACAGGGACATACCACAGGGGTACTGTACAGGGACATTCCTCAGCTACCCCAACACTCAAGCACCCCTTCAATACTCTGCAGAAAAACTTCAAGACCACCGCTGCTAATGAGTTCCAAAGAAAGCCTCTCAATGCTCTGGCTGGATCTTCCTCTATTCAAAGCACTCATGGCAACAAATTTTACAAGACACTAATCTACAACTCCTTGTGAAACCAAAACACATCACTTAATGTTTTCCTTCTTTTCTTCACCTTGTCACTTACCTTTCATAGCCTTCTGCAGAGTGTTTTCAGATGCTTTGCTCATACAAAAAAAATTAACATCAACATATTTCTAGATCTCAAGAAATCTTTTGTAAAATAATCTTGTTGCGCTTTCCACCTGAGGTCTTCCTGTAAAATACTGCATTTTCCTTTCAGATTCATTCTTAACCTGTTAAGAAAATCAGGAGCTCGCAGGTACTCACAGAAACTCTTCCAGGACGATTTGCTGCTTCTCTCTGTGCTTGGGCCTGCACGTAGTCATTGTTCAGGTCTTGTCCCATGCTTGCTAGTGACCTAGAGAAACAAAAGGTAGAATTACTGGTATTAATTATTGCCACAGGCTTTGGGTTTACTGTTGGGTTAAGTGCTCCATAAATATAAGCAGACAGTCCTCAACATACTGAAGCTTATTTGTCTATTCTCTATCCTGCTTTTACAAACCCCGAAACCACTCCTCAAAACTTATCACTGCTGCAGATCTGTAACAGAACAACGGTTTACCCCAAAGGTGACTTGTACTAACACATTTTTCCTTACCTATCTGGAGCAATGTAAGCGCTCATTTTATCTCTCCAGCACTCTGGCCAAAGTCCCATGAGGACACGAAAACCCTATTTTCACAGCGTACCAATAGAAGCTCGAAAGACTTAATACATTATTCTTCAAACAACCAAACACTGAGAAAACTGACCCACTATGGACTCCTGGAGCTACTCACAGAGCCCCGCCCGCAGCCAGCCCTGAGGGCGAGAGCGGCCAGGCTCGGGCTCCCACGTCAGCCCCTCAGCCCCTCAGCGCACCCGGCACTGACTGTGGGGCCCTGGCTTCTCATGAGGAGGGGGGACAAGGTGGGGACAGTCCTGTTTGGCACAACCCCATCAAGTATTTCCTGCAGAGATCGTGGCACCGCAGCCACTCTAAAGCATCTAAACCTATTTAGCATGTGGATCAGCAATTTTCTTCAAAGATGTCAGTAAGAAGAAATTGTAAAATATTACTCAAAACAAGTGCCATGTCAGAAAAAAAAGGTGGGATTTCCTCTTTCTTTACCTTCCAAGTTATTAATGAATTGTCATATCTGTTTGCATTCTCAAGTGATTAATGTTTCATTACCTCATCTAAACATGGTGTGGGAGAGCTCACAAGTGAAAAGATGAGTAGATGTAAAATTTCAAGAGAAAAGTGAAGAAGATGAAAAGTACTGAATATTAAAAAAAAAATACAAGGCATGAATCAGGAAGAAATTCACTGAAGTAAAACACAGCCTGAACTGTGTTGTGATATAGTCTCCAAGGAATTGCAAAATGCCCAATTCTACTTTGGCCTGGTGATGGTATCTATGGAAAGCTTTAAATCCTACCAGTATTAAGAAATATTCCTCATGATATCCATCTAAGACAAAGAAGTGGTTTCCCCTTAGCAAGAAAATAAAGAACGTGTAAAAGCTTGAAATTCCAGGTGACTGCATTCTTTATTCTTACTGTAACTCTCTTCTACCTTTTCCTCCGGGGAGTCCAAGTGAGGTGGACGAGATGAGGCCGGGATCACAGAACTCTGAAACTGAACTGAAGAGAAAACATTTTAACAGCTGCTCAAGGCCACTCATTGAACCAATAAGCCAAGAATTCTCTCAAGGACCTCATGTGTCACTAAGCTCTTTCCAGCTCAAGAATCAGCAGTGCCCAGATTAAAATTACCAAATTCCCCAAGCATTCCTCCTCTTTCATTCTGTCCTCACTGGGACTGGATTAAATGAAACTGAAATAGAGTCATACCTTCATAGAAATACAAAGATTCTCGATTCTCCAACACATAAGTTGTTTTTCTAATCAAACAGATTCAGGATATAGCAACTTTATTCCTCCTTCTTAGGCCATTCCCTTATTTTTCAATGGACAATATCTGGGGGTAGCATTCTCGGTGCTGAACTCTCCTCCTGATCTGTGCAACACTGCCTGTGCTCAGATTTAGCTTAATCCTATGTGCTTTTATTTAGGATTGCATCAGCCACCATCATCCGGCCTTGGAGCAGACTGGTGTAGCTGTGAATGCTTCCAAAGCAATAATAAAAGATAATTATTCTCTGCCACTCCCATTACTTCCTATTTCAAACCCCAAAGCCACAGAAATTCCTTGCCCAGCCTCTGGACAGCTCTGCAGCACATTTCACCTTTGGTTTTCTTTCTGTGCAAATCTAAGCCCTTTGCTCTTTTTTTCATTTTTGTGTGTTCTTAACCTAAGATCACCTCAGCACTCACCTTTGATAAATTCCACACAGTGTCAGAAAGCAGACTGAGCGGTAAACCTTCATCACCTCTGCAAGAGGGGAAGGGAAAGGATAAAAAAAACAAAGCAGCAAATTTAGGAATAGACTTAGTGCATGGACCACTGAAAACTAGACAGCAAAGAGGGAGGTCCCAGAGCAGTTCATAAACTGAGTTCAGGCTGCAACTCGATCTGAACCCAGGCAGTTCTCAACTCCCAAATCCTCCAAAAGCACTGTGCTCCACACCAGGCGAAAATAAAAATCCAAACCAACCAAACGACGGAGGGGGGAGGGAAACAGGGAGAAAAGAGAAGCAGAGGAAGACAAATCCCTCACTAGTCCTAAGGTGTGGAGCAGGAACTCCACTCGCCTCCAGACACATAAAGTCACAGCTTTTCTTGCTAAAGGTCTGTTTTCCGGATTCTGCCTGAGTTATCAGCTTCTGCAACTAAACCAGCACAGGGAGGTTCTTAATGTAAATGACAGCAGAGAAGGAGCACTCAGTTTGCACAGGACCACCCCTTCTTTCACATAATACAAATAGTTTTGTGGCCCTGATTTCATTTTTTCAGAGTTTGCTGATGATCAAACTTCTCCTTTACTGTCTCCTTTCCATAACCCTGCACCACTTCTTCCTATTTCATTCTTGTTGCTGTCTTCACCTCCTCCCTTTAAGTGTAACTTCCTTAAGCTACTTGCCAGCCACTCTAGCTGCTGCCCTGCTCTTTATTCTCTTTTTGATTTGCTTCCACACCTTTCATATCACTGTCTTCTCCTTTCAGAGTCTTAACCTCTTTTTCCGAAGTTACTACCCATAGTCTGTCTTGACCAAGTAGTTCAGGCAATATAGGTAAGGATGTCATACCTTTTCACAGAGGTGCATGTCAAAATGCTTTTCTGAATTCTTTTACCGATTACTAATCGTCAGGCTAAATTCCAAAATCAGGCTTCCAGCAGTTAAGGGCTGACATCTCACTGGCCTCTAGCAGGCCGAGCAAAATAAAGCTACTGTTCCCTGTCACAACTTAACCATTTCCTAGGGGGCTTCAAGCCACTACATGTGTGTGCATTGATGCACAACCGATGCTGACCCAAGTCTTGGACAATTATCAAGTGAAAATAGGACCGTCACTTTTGATTTACATCTCGTACAGCCATGACATGACTGAAACCAGTGACAGTGAGCTGGTTTAGAGCAAGGAACTAAATTAGGCCATTACAAAAATAACTTACCAAAGCATAATTGAGTGCTCTCCTCTCTTCCTCCTGACTCTACACGGACATATAGACTATCAGAAGAACAAAAGGCAGGGAGAAAAAAAGTGGAAAGCATATTTCATAGAAAAACACTTCATCATTATGTGAAGCATCAACCTCTGGACAAAGACAACTCTAAACCCTCAAAGAGATGAAATGCTCCTTCAGATGCATGTAACATGTTTTCCTTTCAAGGAAATTTGGTTTTCATAGGAGAAGTTCTTATTTCAGTTGGAAGAGATTGTTTGAGCTATATGTATAGAGCCTAGTTCATCCACTTTCTAAAGTCACAATTTCTCATACTTTACAAAACATCCAAGCTCCAGAGCACCACAAATCTAAGATTCACAACTTTATCTCCAGCCTATTGGGAACACTGTCCATGATTCAATCCTAGATGGGGAAGATCTACCAGGGGGAATTCTCAGCAAGAACATCCCTTATTCAGATTGTTCCCATGAGCAAGTCAAGTCCCAAAGCTGAAAACACGAACATGTTCTACTCCACCAACATCCTTCACTGCTTTGTCTAATTTTAGAAGACTGAAGCTCCCTATGACGGCTTCTTAAACATGCTCCAGCACCAGCCCTTTCTGTCTCATCCATATATTGTTGCAGTCAATTGTTTACCCTCCACTTTGTCTGCAGCTGATCCACAGAGAAAACCTGTCTGCTATTTCTACCAGCCAAAGGTACTCAAATACCTAAATACACATCCAGGTGCCTTACTAGGATTTCTCCTGCACTTGCTTACAACTTCAGATGAATAATTACCCTTCTGCTGCTGCAATTCTCCTGCCCTGGCAAGTATTAAAACACAGGCGGCCCAGTGACAAGTGCTCTGAAACAGCCATCCATTCCACCTGCAGAAAATCTCAGGGCCACACTTAGAAACCCTTCAGCAAGGGCCCCAGAAAAGCCAAGGTGAGCTGTGATTACCTGGAGTCCCAGGGAACTGAGGAGAAGGTGGGGACCGAGCAGAGAGCAAACACCTCCAGCTGCTTCTCACTCCAGCCCCCATGGCAAGTGCAGCGAAGTACACTGGTGGAGGGTTCATAGGAGAGCTTGAAAAGAAATTAGGAAACAATTAGTTGACAGAAAAAGCCTTCTGCACTCCGCACTGGAGAACGACTCCAATTGCTCACTAAGAGAATCACCTCATTTAGAGCAGCTGAATCCTAGAACCCCACGCCTTCTCAAATGTATTCAGTACCAGCAAAAGAAAGAATTGCAAGCAGCAAGATCGACATACTCTTTGCCTTAAAAGCCAACAGTCCTTTGGGGAGGGGCAAGAAAACCTCCCACTTCTGCTTGGCCCAACCCAACCAGCCCCATGGCTGCTCTATCCCACACCCGGGGGCAATACTCACACAGTTTAGAAATACTCCCCTTCCCTGCTACTCCGTCCTTCCTTATGAATCCACGGAGCAGGTTTGCTCCACCCTTTGTTCCCAACCACAGCTCTCCATCCTGAATCTCAGCTCCCACAGACACAAACTAAACACACCTAAGGCAATGGTTCCATCAGCTCCTGGAATTGCGAGCTCCCCGTTCCCTCGAAGGCTCATCCCAACACTACCCGCAATCTCACCTCAGCCCACAGGCTCTCTGTCCTCTGAGGGAAACAGCCCGGTGGGACACAGCTCTGACACTGCCTTTCCTCTCATTCCTGGTGTCCTCCAAACCCCCAGGGAAATCCAATCCCTCAGACCCTGCATCCCTGGGCACAAGGGGAACTGGAGCGGATCCCAGTGCCCTAGACAAGCGTCTGCCCACGAGCACGAGCCCGTGGCTCCATCCAGCCCATCCAGCCCCCCTTTCCCTCCGGGGAGTCCCAAATCCTCCCCCAGCTCCCCTGCGTCTGTCCCACGGCCCAGCCCAGCTCCAGCCCTGGCAGAGCTGCAAACACCCCCCGGGCTCCTGAACCCCCAAACCAATGCTCAGGCTCACCCACGGGGACCCACTCGCCTCTCTCAGCACAGCCCAACCCCACAGCTCTGGGACCCCACTGGCACCCGGCCCTTCGCCCCTGCCTCTCCACCCTTCCCAGCACACACGGCAAGGACCAGCCTGCAGTGGGAAAAAGAGCCCTTGTCCAGGGAGCAAATGCACAGAGGCAGGAGAAGGGAAACGTGTCCCTCTGACTCACTCCACCCCACGGGCGCCCCGCCAGGCCCCGCTTACCCCGGGGACGATCTCCTGGACAGCCTGAAGTTGTCTCTGCCGCCACGTGCAGCTCCCGGGGGAGATCCCGACAACACCTGCAGGGCCCCGTGGGACCGAGCGGGGCGGGGAAGGGAAGGCACGGGTGCGGAGCGGAGCAACGCCGGGGGCCTCGCGCCACCACCGGGGTTGCCCGCGCCACTGCCTGCTGCCGCCCACGGGTCTGCCGCCCTCGCCCGGTGCCGCCGAGCGCCCTGCCCTGTCCCCCGAGCGCTCCGGCCCGTCCCCACAGCGGGAAGCACCGCGGCGAGACGGTGCTGCGAGCGCGGGGGGGGCCTCAGGGACGGGGTGGAGGTCAGGCAACAGGATAGACGCCTCCCTGAGGCGGAGGGGGTGGGGCCTCGCGCCGCCATCTTTGGTGCTGCTCTCGACACATTCCGGTCACGGCAGCACCGTCTTTGATGTGGCGCTCTGCGACTGCGGGGCCGGGCGGCGCCAGCCTTAGGGTGGCCTTGGAGGACTGCCGGTCGGAGCGGCGCCAGCTTTAGTGACAGCAGTCCGGGTTTTCCCCCATTCCGCATCCCGGGAAAAATCCAGTCCGGGTTTTTCCCCATTCCGAATTCCGGGGAAAATCCAGTCCGGGTTTTTCCCCATTCCGAACTCCAGCAAAAATCCAGTCCGGGTTTTCCCCCATTCCGTACTCCGGCCGAAATCCAGTCCGGGTTTCCCCCCCTCCCCCGTTGGAGGGGCCGGCGGCCCCCACAGGGAAGTGCCCCCCTGCCCGCGGGCGTGCGCGCTTGAATCCCTGCATCATCCCTTGGGAGCTGCAGCCCGGGCACGTGTGTTTTCCAAGGCTGCAGGCTCCTGGCATGGCTGGGGACAGGACAGGATTTGGGCAGGAGCTGTGTGGTGCCCTCAGCACGTGCCCTTGTGCAGTCCAAAGAAAGGGAGTTTTATTGCATTCCCAGGAACTGCTGCAACAGCTGTGGACTTCCCCCTGCCTTCTCAGGGTAAGGATGCAGTGACAGCAAGAAGGCTATTGGTGGGATTGGAGAGCACTTGCTGCATTTTGGTCAGATGTGTAACCTGTGGAATGGGTGTGTTTCCTAGGAGAAAACATTCTGGAGTGGCAGAATGGTTGCCATAGACACCACATGAGTGCCACACCACAGCGTGAGCCTTCAGGCCCTGCAAGTCCTCGCCCAGACTTGGTGAAGTGTTCAAGTGTGAACTGACAGCTGGGAGTAAGGATGTGTCTGGCAAATGGCAGTGCTGCCCACTGAGCTGCTCTTTCTAGAGAAGAGGGTCCTGTCTGACAGGCAGCAGGCAGTGGACACGGCTCAGTTGCCACGTCTGCCATGGATGGGCACGGACGGAACTGGACAGCTGTGCTTCTCGGAACAGTGGTGGCTCATGGCTGAGGTGCTGCTGTTGGAGAGGGCAGCGGTGGTATCTGCTGCTGGGCAGATGGCCGGGAGGGGGTCATATCCAGGGAGCAGTGCAGGCAACACGAGCAGGATGTTGGAGGACGTGGGATTTTCTTGAAGGTTCACCTGTTTGTTAGCTTTCCTCCCGTGGCTTGGAGTCTCTTTGGTAGCTTGTGACCTATGTCAGGTTTCTTTGGTTTGGTTTTGTTTTTCTCGATCAAAGGAAAAGGGTGAGTTTTACCACAGGCAAGATGAAGGAGGTTTTCAGAAACGTTGGAGAGAGCTGTCTAATGTTCCATCAGGGCATCCAAGCTGTCAGCTGTCAGTGCAGAAAGGCAGGCAAACTGCAGGGTTATTATTTGCAGAGGGATGACATGACGTTTATTGTTGATTGGGCCCTTTGTCATTCTTAAAAACGACAGAAATAGTTGTGACAGACAAAGCCGATGTTGTCCACCGTTTGTTTTGGTTGCTCCGGGAGCACCGGAGCTGTTCTGGGGCAGTGTGTGTGGGGCGGCGGGGAGCTAGAGTGGGAGCTCCCGGTGAATGGTTCTGGTCTGGACAGGGCTTAGGGCACTTGCAGCTCTGCTTTGGGGTTTGGGGACTTTTTTCTGCTTGTTTTTAAAGCCAAGAGTTATTTATGCTGTCGGTCTCACTGCTTGCAATTGTTCTTTTTGGTGGCAGTGAATACATTTGATAAGCCAGGGAGTTCTAGGATTCAGTTGTTCTAAATGAGGTGATTCTCTTAGTGAGCAATTGGAGTTGTTACACAGTGTGGACTGCAGAAGGATTTTTCTGTCAACTAATTGTTTCCTAATTTCTTTTCAAGCTCTCCTACAAACTCTCCACTGATGTGCATTTGCTGCACTTGCCATGGGGGCTGGAGTGAGAAGCAGCTGGAGGTGTTTGCTCTCTGCTCAGTCCGCACCTTCTCCTCAGTTCCCTGGGACTCCAGGTAATCACAGCTCACCTTGGCTTTTCTGGGGCCCTTGCTGAAGCGTAGCCTTGAGATTTTCTGCTGGTGGAATTCATTGCTGTTTCAGGGCATGTCTCACTGGGCAGTCTGTGTTTTAACACTTGCCAGGGCAGGATAATTGCAGCAGAAGAAAGCCAAGGCAGCCCAGAGCCTGGCCTAGACTTCTACCAGCTTCTCCATCCAGGAGATGGAATTCCAGTGCTAGAGTATAGGTGGCTTGTAGTGCTCCCAAAAGGAGCCTTTCTGCCTTCAGGACAAGTTGTGGTGCCACTGGAGCTGTTGGGAGAAGCGGAGGGTTGGCAGTGACAGGCCTGGAATGCTGTTGCTGTGGCACAGACACTGCTCCCTGGCAGGTTCTTGGGTTGGATTCCTTGGCTGCCACTTGGCAAGGCCTGGAAGGGCCTCGGTTGTGTAGGGAACAAAACATGGAATGGCAAAGCAAAGCAGGGGAGGTTCTGGTTTCAGAGAGAATCGTGGCATTTTCTCTTCATGCAGGGACACTGAATCGGTCCAACTGTGGCAAGAAGAACAAGTGGGCTGTGAAGGTTTGGAGCATTCTGGAAGGTTCCTCGTGCCCAAAGGATCCCGGCAAGTGCAGCACTGGAAGAGCACGGAATAATGAAAAGTGCCTCAGTTCTCCTGAAGCTCAACTTTGTAAAATATTCATGAAGATAAAATTCTACTGTAATGAGCTGTTGGGTCCCAAATACTCTTGGAGGGAGAGGCAGAAACTCCCACTGCTGCTGGGGCTGAACTGCTTGCAGTGACCAGGTAGGACTTGGCCCTGATGTCTGACTGCTCTCCAGTCCCCCAGGATGGATCCCAACTGTCAGCCCCTGGCTCCATAACTTGAAGATGGTGTTCCTTCAAACTCAGCTGCTGTGTTGGTGGTCTTGTGTGTACCTCTTGCTCTGGTCTGCTGTGAATGTATTTGTGTTCCAGCTCAATGAAGTCCCAGTAATGTGGTGATTGTGTGATTTTTTTTTTTTTGTGTGTCAGTTCTTCTCAGTTCCTCTTCCCCTTGCCCAGTGGCTGCATCACGGACTTGTGCCTAAATGAACTCTTGCCCTGCAGCAGTTCTGTGCTGCTCTCAGAGAGGGTGGAACTGAGGCCCCTGAGCAAAGGGCAAAGGGATCCATCCGAGCCAGGCCCGTGCTCCCCCCCTGCATTCCTGCAGCATCCCGTGTTTGCAGTTGCCATCACTGCTGGACATACAGCCCATTCCTGAACAAACCTCTCTCTCTGTCTCCCCTCCCAGCTCCCCTCCTCTGATGCTCCAGGTGTCAAGGCCCCTGTTTTTGAGGGGCATTCCTGCTCTGCTGCCCTCCCCTGCCCCCCCATTCTTTATAAATCAAGAGCCAGGAGCCCCAAGTGCAGAGAGGACTGCAGGGAATAAGTGGCAATGCCTGCCTGTGTCTCCCTGTGTTCCCTGTAGTTCTCCTGCCTGTTGTGCCCTGGGCTGGAGAGCCCTGCCTGGCCTGTGTTTCTTAGAGGAGAGTGATGTTATTCCATCTGTCCAAAAGATGTGTTCATGGGCACTCGTTTTCTGACAGGCACTGCCATTTTCCTGTTGCCTTTCCCAAGTTTTCCAAGTGCTGTCCAGTATGGGCCTTGGTGTGCTGAGGCAGTGATTGCCAGGAGGAAGGGGAACCTTGGCATCAGCTGCTCAGCTCGGGTGGGTGGGACAGGATTGGGGTGGCCTGGCAAGGCATGAACATATTTCTGAGCTCTAGAGTGCCTTGAAACCTGTGCGTGTGTCAGTTTGGCAGGGCTGGGACAAGGAGGACTCATGCAGGCACCTACAGAGACAGCGGGAACGGGAGCGTGGTGTGGAGAAGAAAAATTGTAGGTAGTAGGTGCTGAGAAATTTGTCCTTCCTTTGTCCTATGCTCTGCATTTTTCAGAGCGGGCGGGACCATCCCGGTGCAGCCTCTCCTGCAGCTCCCCGGGGGATGTCCCTGCAGCAGCGCAAGGGGTGCGGGGAGCGCAGCAGGGTGCAGCGAGCTGGGGCGGGGCTGCGACCCGGGAGAGTGTGCATAATCCCCCAAAACCCGCGCCCAAATAGAGCCCAAAACAACCCCAAAGCCCAGAGCCAAACGCCGCGGGATGATGCTGGCCCCGCCCCCTGGCCGCCCGGCCCCGCCCTGCCCGTCTCCAAGAACGCTGCTGTCCCCGCGGGCTCCGCCGCCGCTCCCCCTTCCCCTTGTCCCGGGAGAGCTCCTGGACGGGACGTGACCGCGGAGCTCCCACTGCCTTTCCCCGGCCCCAGCAGCTCCCGCCGGGGCTGCGGCGGAGGCGGGAGCCGCGCAGATGGGCCGGGCCTGGCCGGGCGGGCAGAGCGGGCGGGGCGGGGCTGCAGGGACAGCGCGGGCTGCGATTGGACGGAGGCGCTGGAGTGCAAGGACAAACTGGGAGGGCGTTTGCAAAGAAGGGGGTGGAAGGAACTCTTGACGTGCTTTCTTTACTTCTTCATCCCACAGCACTGGCACGAGAGGAAATACCTCAGAGGGGCTTGCCTTCAACTAAACTCTGAATATGTCAGGAGGTTTCAGCGGGGAGGAAAGAGCAGTGGAAGAAAAGCACCCTAAAGAGTAGTGGGGATTATCGGGTTTTGCAGCCAAGAAAAACAAGGACAGAGATGAGGGAATCGGTTTCCAATTAATAATGATTTGATGGGTGTACGAATCATTCCTGGCCGTTTACAGTTGCCGCGCCGCTCGCCTCGCACCGGCCCCGCCCCCTGGCTCGCGCCGGCCCCGCCCCCGGCTCGCGCTGGCCCCGGCCCCCGGCTCGCGCCGGCCCCGCCCCCGGCTCGCACCGGCCCCGCCCCCGGCTCGCACCGGCCCCGACCCCGGCTCGCGCCGCCTCTGCCGGCGCCCTCAAGTCACGCGCCCGCCTGAGGGGCCAAGCACCATTCTGTCCCCTCCCATGAGGGACAGCCCCATGAGTGGGCAGTGAGGATGACGAGGGGCGGGACAGCCCCATGAGTGGGCAGTGAGGATGACGAGGGGCGGGACAGCCCCATGAGTGGGCAGTGAGGATGACGAGGGGCGGGACAGCCCCATGAGTGGGCAGTGAGGATGACGAGGGGCGGGACAGCCTCAGGTGTGGGCAGTGAGGATGACGAGGGGCGGGACAGCTTCAGGTGTGGGCAGTGAGGATGACGAGGGGCGGGCCCTGCTGGGCGGTTATCTGGGGCTTTTGGAGAGGGTGCTTCTTTCGGTGGGGATTTTCTAAAGAGGAGCAGTCGATTCCAAGGTGTCTCTCCAGCGGTGACAGTGGGGGCGTCTCACCGTGGCTGGGCCAAGCACCTGAGGTACCTGGATCATCGCTCAAGGAAGGGGCCGAGGGATGAGCCGTGTGCCGGGGAGCAGCGCAGGACAATAGGTAGGGGAGTGTGGGGGTGCAGGGAAGATGCAACTCGAACTGGAGGAAGAGCTTGGAGTTTTCTTTTCTGTGTGTGCAAGTGCACATCCACCCCCGGGTCAGAGAGTCAGAAGTGTTTCTTGCACACCAGACACCACAGCCCCAGGTACCAGGAACCTGCAGATGCTCTGCATTGCAATCCACAGCCTCCCTCAATCCTGCATGGGAAAGCAAAGGGATTTTTCCTCCTTAGGGAGGAAAACACACAACAGCAAGTGCTGTCCCAGGTGAGCTGGCCCTCAATTAGGAGTTTAAAACGCCTTCTGCATGGTTACAAAGTGCCACAAGGGGTTTGATTTTGTACTCCATCGTTGGTTTCAGAGCCAAAGTGCTCAGCAATGCCATCCCAGTTGTTTGGAGGCGCTGCTGTGGAATTGGGCTAGGGACGCTGCTGGGGCTGCGGGTGCCATGGCCACCGTCAGGTTAAAGTGTGGCAGTGGGCTCTGGAGGGGCTGCTGGAAGCTGCAGCCCGGGGTCCCAAGGCTGTGGGTGCACAGCTGGAATGTTAGGCTCTGGTCCTGTGTTTTGGAATGCTTTTTTTGGAGGGAAGGGAAGGGTGCTGCTGGGGCAGGACAGGACAGAAGGAAAGGGTGCTGCTGGGGTGGTCCAAGCCTTTTATTTTCAAGGAAGCTCCAAACTGGGTGGCAATCAGCTCCTGAAGTATCTGTGTTGGGGGTTTTCCAAATGGTTTGTTACCCAGCGCCCTTGACATGGGTGTCCTGTGTTTCCACCCACCCCTTTAGACTCCCTTTTGGGAGACAGACAAACCCAGCAAGCATCAAAGGTGGGAGTGAAGGACAGGGAACGGCAGCTCTTGGCTAACGCTGTCCCCACTGTCCCCATAGGCCCGGTTCCCAGCAGACTGCCGTTTCCGGGAGCGCTTCCAGGAGAACAGCTACAACACCTACGCCTCAGCCGTGCACCGCAGCCCACGCTCGGGGTGCCAGTGGTACGTGGCCCTCAACAAGCGGGGCAAAGCCAAGAGGGGCTGCAGCCCCCGTGCCCGGCCCCAGCATGTCTCCACACACTTCCTGCCTCGCTTCTGGCAGCCGCAGCCCCCTGAGCTCACCTTCACCGTTGCCCTCCCAGAGAAGAAGCCCCCGCTGCCGAAGCCAAAGGTTGCCCCATCCCCACCTCGGAAGAACGCTGGCCCCATCAAGTACCGGCTGAAGTTCCGCTTTGGGTAGTGCCACGGTGGGGACCCCGGTGCTGGAGAGACTGGGCAGCTTTTGGGGCTGACCCCACGGGACACCTGCGTCCCCCTCCCCAGAAGGACACAGGAGATCTCCAGGTTTTCTCTTCACCGCCTGAGCCGGGTGGCATCTCCAGAGGTGTGTGTTGGGATGACACAGCTTGGGCTTTCCAAAGAGTATTCCTGTGGTGAACTGAAAACACTGCATGGACCTCGGGTTAGTGTTCTGATGCCGAAAGATACAGAAAGGTACCTCTCCAGCGAACGTATTTTTTTACCTTGTTTTCACTAGTGACTTCTTTGACAATCATTTTCATACGAGAGATGCTCAGAGCCAAGCGGCTTTGTTTGTTTTTCTTGCATCTCTTTCTTGCTGCACTTTTTCCTCCAACCTTACCTCAGACACCGGATATCCAGGTCTGCCCCCTTCCTCTTCTCCTACAAATCAGCTCCTCCCTTCCACCCTGAAAGAGCAAAACCAAACTCTGCAAATTCACTCCCCTGGTGGTGCAAGGGCGGTGGTTATTAAAACTCCTTGTTGGCAATAATAGACACATGTATGTATTTTTCAAGGGTTGCAGGCTTGGGAAGGGCAGCTGTTTGCAGCTCCACTCCTGGGGTGTCTCCTGTTCTTCCCTGAACAACCGGAGGAGCGAGTCTACTTCTGTCCCTCCAAGTATGGATTTGATGTCTGTGTTTAAATTACCTCTGCCCTGGTGCTGGGGCATAGCTGTTGCCTGGCAGAGCCCCTCCACACCCCTGCTCCCTGGAGACAGGGACACCTGTGGTCCCTGGGTGCCCACTAGTTTCTTGCAACAATTTTTGCTGCTGATTTATTTTACCATTCACAATACATTTGCAGAGGTGGGGATCAAGGATTTTATTTTACAGTGAGCGTGGTGAGGTGGCAATAAATACTGTTACAACTGCTTGTCCCTTTGGAAGTGTTTCCCCCTCCCCGGGTTGCCAGTGTTTCTCTGTGTGATGTACTCTGTGGAGTCACTGTGCCTATGGAGTTTGTAATCAGTCTTTAGCTGAGCTGCTGTACGTACAGACAACAGTAGCGTCGAACCTCACCGGTGAAGCCTTAATAGGAGCCCAGGTGGGCTCACGTGGGCAGAACCCCTCCAGACTTGAGCTGCCAGCGTCTGGCAGCAACAATGAGGGTGAGCGGCAGGGCTGAGCCTCTTCTCCAAATGTCATTGTGCTACAAATGACTGTTTGCACTGAGATCACATTTTTTTGCCTGTCATCCTTCTGGGCAGCCCCTGCTCCACGTATGGGGATGGATGGACCTGCCGGAATAAAAGAGTTGTGTTTCATTTTATAACCTGGTTGTGTAATCTCTTGTCTGTCTGTGCCTTCTTTTCTTCTCCTGAAGGAGAAACAAGTGCTGCTGAATTGGCTCTGTGTGTTTTTGCCTGGGGTCTGGTCAGCGCAGTGTCGGCAATGGGGTGAAGCGCAGCCCACGCTCCCTGTGCCGTGTTCTGCAAACTGTGCACTGGGACATCCTTCCTGATGGCTCCTCTGGGGCAGGTGTTTGGATCTGGATCACGACAAGGTACAGGTGAGGATTTGGATCGCAGCAGGGTCAGGTGAATACGGGCCATGTACCCCTGGTCACTTCCAGCCAGACAGCCTGACTGCGGATGTACGAAATGCAAATGCTGCTGCTGCTGCTGCTGCTGGGCCATTCAGCAGGGGGGCACCATCAGGTATAATTAGTGCTCAGGTCACCTCAGTGAACTAACGGAATGAAAATTTTGCAGGTGCCATCCTCAGCACCACCCAGGCAGGTGCCTGGAGTTCTCTGGGCAGGTAAGAGAGAAGGGAACGTGCTGGACACTTGCTACTGCTGCCTCCCCTCAGAGGCAAAAGGTATTTTTTTTTTTAATAGAAAATTCTTACGGATAACTATGACCATAAAAAAAAAAAAAAAAGAGTAGAGCTTTACTGTTAGAATAGTAATTAAAACATCGCTGTGTTGCAGCAAAGAGGTCTGTACCAGGCAGAGAGCAGCCCCAGCAAAGAGATTAGGGTCAGGAACCCAACAAACACACCCTGTTCCTTTTGAGCACCCTTCGTCAAGAGAATTCACTAGGTTTGCTTATCAGGAGGGGACTGAAGGCCTTACAATATGGTAAATGTTTCTGTTAAATTTAAAACCTTCCAGTGGAGAACTTGAGGAGCTTGTAAGGAATAAAGCTAACTTGTTCAGGGTGCTTCTTGCATTTCAAAAGTGATTTCCCTGGTGGCTTACTCTTATTTACAAGTGCTGATTGCATTTAAGCCTTCCTGACTCCTGCTTTTGCTTTGTGGCACTGGCCAGCCCCTGCCCTGTGTAGGACAGGGAGCCCCGAGCCTCCTGATCCCTGCTCCCTGGGCAAGCGTCCCCTCCTGCCCTTGGGCAGGCTGGTAGGAGCAGTGCTGCTGCAGAAGCAATGGGAGGGGGGGTCTGCTCTGTGTTGTGACTTTGAGGGAGGCAGAACTTCTGTGATGGCCCAGAAAGAAGGCTCCAGCTTTGCAGCTCTGAGTGTGCCATAAATCATCCTGTCAGCCACTCCTGTTTCCAGTGAATAAATCCCAGTGGATTTATCCTCTTGGCTTCAAGCACTGGGGCACTAATTGCTGGACTCTTAAGCAGACTTCTCTACTTATTTTGCGTAAAAGCTCTTGGTCTTGTCTTTACATCTTGCTGTATACAGAGGGAAAACCTGCTGGGAAAACGAACAGCGACGGGGGCTCTCCTGCCTCTCTTTTTGGGGAGCTGAGGGCAGCGGGCCATGCTAGGGAAGGGGCTCTGCATTTGGGGACGTGGGGAGGTCTGGCTGCTGGCAGCAAGCAAGGGGGTGGGGCTGGCTGGGGGGCCTGTGTGTGGGACCAGTGGCCTCTCTGGGGGACAGAATCCTGGAGCAGGCAGAGCAGCACTGGGATGAGCTGAGTGGTGGGTGGACTCCCGAGAGCCAGGATGCAAGAGGATAACACAGGTCTGTGAAGTTCTCTGCCCCAGGACACCAGCGTGGTGCCTCTGAGCTCTTTGTCAGCAGGGCTAAAAAGGGCACAATTACTCCCTGTGGACCGATAGCCCAAAGTCGTCTTTCTTCTCTCTCATTCCCATTCTGACTCCTCTTTTCCTGCAGTCTTGCCTGTGGCTTAGGCAGAGCACGAGGGGGTCGCTGGAACCTCAGCTCACACTACGATGGGAGCAGCATTGGAAAAAACCTCCGAGGCTCCCGTGAGGCCCGGACACCGTGTTTGCTCTGCAGAGCTGGTGTTGGAGCCCAGCTGGGAGCCTTCAGGCTGTGCTGCCCAGGCTGCAGTGATGGGGTGCTCCCCTGGGAGTAACCCCAAACTGAGTTGAGCAGCCGAGGGGTAGCCGTGCCTTAGTGTGAGGAGCTGCACGTTGTGAGGGGTTGGAAGGCATGCTGGGATTTTTTGGGGGCTTTTTCTTGCTTTTCTCGTCTCCGTTTTGACCAGTGTGGTGCTGGGGAAAAAAAGCTAGAAAGAAAACCAGTTGAAGGGAACTGTCACCTTCAGAGGAGGCGCAAATCCTCCTGGAGCTGAGGGGAGTCCAGCATAGTGCGGTGAGCTGCCACTTGCCCCCAAGGCCCTTCTTTTGGAGGCATTTGTTGACTTTCTGAAATAAAAAAAGCGCCTCCCTATCATCTTGTTTGCAACCCTAACAGCCACCCCTGCAGGTATGTGTCATGTTCCAGACCCCCAGAGGGATTTGTGTATGTCCTGTGCTGGTGGATGCAGGACATTCTTTAGCAGAAGGGAGAGGATTTGGGGAGGAGCTGTCAAGCTTGGGTGCGTCAGAAACCTCCCTTTGCCCCCCACCTGTGTGCACCCCCAGATATCCTTTGTCCTCTCTTTTCTCCACCCCTTTCCTCCTCTCCTCTTCTTGACCCCTGTTTTCCCTCTGCCTTGAACTCCCCATCTTGTACCCACCCTACCTCTCTTTATTTCTGCCTTTGGGGGTGAGTAAAAAGGGGTGGGGGAGTCCAGGGGTGATGAGGTCATCAGGGGCATCCCGATGCCCAGCAGGTGAGTGGGGGATGAGAGGGGTCATAGGGAGTCCTCCCCGAAAAGGGAGGCTAAGCCCAAAAATGCCTGAAAATTTAAAAGTTACCATCTCTCTTTTTTTCTATCTATTGAAATGCTAACTGACATATACATTGACTTCAAAAGAGAGCTCCGTCTCTACTTTATTATATCCAGGATCTTGTAGTGTAAGAAATGCAGGATACAGAAGGAGGGGGGGCTTTGAAAGCAGGACGAATGAAGCTCCAAGGCGCGTGCCAGTGCGAGGACGGCAGGCAGAGCTCTGGGTCGTGGCTTTGCCGGCCGCTCTCCCTTTCCCCAGGGGGCTCTCGAGGATGGCTGCTGCCGCCTGCGGGCGGCGCGCGGTACTGCAGGGAAAGCCGCGCGGCGAGCCGGATGCAGCCCCGTGGAACTGCGCTGCTGCAGCGAGTCTGGCCAGGCGCCCGTTCCCTGGCGGCATGTCCGGCTGGCGCCGGCAGCAAGGGAAGGGCCGGCGGGCCGGGGCTTTGGCCAGATTATGGTACTTTTGCCCCGCTTATCCTGCCGTGAGTCGCTTTGAGTGGGACATGCCCCCTTTGAGCTTTCCCCGGAGCCTGTGCCATTACGGTCAGCACGGGGGAACGAGGAAAAGCCAAATATGCCTTAACGTTCTCTGCCCCGCAGGACGCCGTGACCGGAAACTCTCGAGCCACACTAAAGATGGCGATGCCCTCACCGGAAGTCGTCACAGCCCACACTGAAGATGGCGCCGCCCTACCGGAAGTCTTCCAGCCTACAAGCAAGATGGCGCCGCCCTACCGGAAGTCCTCCAGCCTACAAATAAGATGGCGGCGCCCTACCGGAAGTCTTCCAGCCTACAAGCAAGATGGCGCCGCCCTACCGGAAGTCCTCCAGCCTACAAATAAGATGGCGGCGCCCTGACCGGAAGTCCTCCAGCCTACAAGCAAGATGGCGCCGCCCTACCGGAAGTCCTCCAGCCTACAAGCAAGATGGCGCCGCCCTACCGGAAGTCCTCCAGCCTACAAGCAAGATGGCGGCGCACGGACCGGAAGTCCTCCAGCCTACAAATAAGATGGCGCTGCCCTACCGGAAGTCCTCCAGCCTACAACCAAGATGGCGCTGCCCTACCGGAAGTCCTCCAGCCTACAAGCAAGATGGCGCCGCTCTACCGGCACGCCGTCTCCCCCCCCGCCGGGGCTGCCGGCACGCCGTTCCCCCCACCCCCCCCCCCCGCCGGGGCCGCCGGCACGCCGTCCCCACCCCCCGCCGGGGCCGCCGGCACGCCGTCCCCACCCCCCGCCGGAGCCGCCGGGGCCGGAGCTGCCTCCGCAGCCGCCACGCCCCCCTGGCCCGCCCCACCCCGCCCCCCTGGCCCGCCCCACCCCGCCCCCCTGGCCCGCCCCGCCCCAACCCCCTGCCCAGCCCCCCTGTTCCCTCCCCGTCCCCGCCCAGCTTGGTGCTCTGATGGGGCTGGGCTGCGCCGCCGGAATCCTCCTTCCTTCTCCAGGAAGCTGCACGTGGCTCAGCCACGAGGACGACCGAGCGAGCGGCCGTTTCATTTCGGTGAGTGCGGGGGACTCCGCTTGGCTCTCTTCCATATCCCATCCCGCTCCGCTGCCGCTTCTTCGTCCCCCCCAAGCGTCCCGGTCCGCTCCGCTCCTTCCCCTCCCTGTGCCGCTGCCGTGCCACCCCGTCCCGTCCCGTCCCGTCTCGTCTCGTCTCGTCTCGTCCCGTCCCCACGCCCCTTGGTCTTGCGGTGCCGTGGCGATGGGCCGGGGCTGCGCCGCCGGAAGCCTCCCTCCTTCCCCGGAAGCTGCACGTGGCTTAAGCTTTTTTGTCTCTGCCGCGGCCAGCGGAGACACGGCCATAGCGCCGATCCGCGCGTGGGGAGCACTGGAGGGGCTGGTGGGGAGCGGCGGCCCGGCTGCAGTGCCGCTCCCGGCCGTGTCCGCCAGGCGGCGCCTGCGAGGCAGGGGGCAGCTCGTCTCGGCACTGCTTCTGGTCCGGACAGGGCTCGGGACACCTCGCAGCTCTGCTTTGGGCTTGGGGGGTTATTTCTCTTGGCTTTTAAGGCAGAGGGTTGTTTGGCACGTCACTCTTGCTGCTTGCAATTCTTTCTTTTTCTGGTAGTGAATACATTTGAGAAGCCGTGGGGTTCTAGGATTCAGTTGTTCTAAATAAGGTGATTGTCTTAGTGAGCAATTGGAGTCGTTCTCCAGTGCGGAGTGCAGAAGGATTTTTCTGTCAACTAATTGTTTCCTAATTTCTTTTCAAGCTCTCCTACGAACTTTGCACCAGTGGGCTTAGCCGCACTTGCCGTGGGGGCTGAAGTGAGAAGCAGCTGGAGGTGTTTGCTCTCTGCTCGGTCCCCACCTTGCCCTCAGTTCCCTGGCCCTGCAGGTAATCACAGCTCACCTTGGCTTTTCCAGGGCCCTTGCTGAAGGGTTTCCAAGTGTGGCCCATGAGAATTTCTGCAGGTGGAATGGATGGCTGTTTCAGAGCACTTGTCACTGGGCCACCTGTGTTTTAACACTTGCCAAGGCAGGAGAATTGCAGCAGGAGAAGGGTAATTATTCCTCTGAAGTTGTAAGCGAGTGCAGGAGAAATGCTAGGAAGGCACCTGGATATGTATTTAGGTACCTGAGTAGCTTTGGCTGGTAGAAACACTCCATGGATGAGACAGAAAGGGCTGGTGCTGGAGCATGTTTAAGAAGCCAGCATAGGGAGCTTCAGTCTTCTAAAATTAGACAAAGCAGTGAAGGATGATGATGGAGTAGAACAAGTTGGTGTTTTCAGCTTTGGGACTTGACTTGCTCATGGGAACAATCTGAATAAGGGATGTTCTTGCTGAGAATTCCCCCTGGTAGATCTTCCCCATCTAGGGTTGTATCATGGACAGTGTTTCCAATAGGCTGGAGATAAAGTTGTGAATCTTAGATTTGCAATGCTTTGGAGCTTGGATGTTTTGTGAAGTAGGAGAAATTGTGACTTTGGAAAGTGAATGAGCTAGGCTCTATACATATAGCTCAAATCTTAGGTTAAGAACATCCAAAAATGAAAAAAAGAGCAAAGGGCTTAGATTTGCACAGAAAGGAAAGCAAAGCTGAAATGTGCTGCAGAGCTGTCCAGAGGCTGGGCAAGGAATTTCTGTGGCTTTGGGGTTTGAAATAGGAAGTAATGGGAGTGGCAGAGAATAATTGTCTTTTGTTATTGCTTTGGAAGCATTCACAGCTACACCGGTCTGCTCCAAGGCCTGATGATGGTGGCTGATGCAATCCTAAATAAAAGCACATAGAATGAAACTAAATCTGAGCAGTTTCATTTAATCCAGTCCCAGTGGGGAGAAAATGAAAGAGGAGGGAAACTTGGGGAGTTTGGTAATTTTAATCTGAGCACTGCTGATTCTTGTGCTGGAGAGAGTTTAGTGACACATGAGGTCCTTGAGAGAATTCTTGGCTTATTGGTTCAATGAGAGGCCTCGAGCAGCTGTTAAAAAATGTTTTCTCTTCAGTTCAGTTTCAGAGTTCTGTGATCCCGGCCTCATCTCGTCCACCTCACTTGGACTCCCCGGAGGAAAAGGTAGAAGAGAGTTACAGTAAGAATAAAAAATGCAGTCACCTGGGATTTCAAGGTTTTGCACATGTGCTTTTTTTTCTTGCTAAGGGGAAACCACTTCTTTATCTTAGATTGATATCATGAGGAATATTTACTGACACTGGTAGGATTGAAAGCTTTCCATAGATCCCATTACCGGGCCAGAGTAGAATTGGGCATTTTGCAATTCCTTGAAAAATATGTCACAACACAGTTCAGGCTTTGTGTTTTGCTTCAGGGAATTTTTTCCTGATTCGTGCCTTGTATTTTTTTTATTTTTTTATTTTTTTTTTTTAATATTCAGTACTTTTCATCTTCTTCACTTTTCTCTTGAAATTGTACATCTACTCATCTTTTCACTTGTGAGGTCTCCCACAACATTCTCACAAGTGTCTTGGAAATCTGTTGCAGAATTTGTGCAAACCCGGCCAGACTCTCCACTCACAGAGCGTGGTTTTCAGCCATCTGCTCATTATTAATCTTACCTGAAAAAGCACAGGAAACAACATTCCTGCTTACATAGGGAGGTGATCGTGATAGCTACTCAGAGGGACCTATATATGTATGCAAATTACACAGCTGCTTGAATTCCTATGCCTTTCAGGATGGAAACACTATATTAGTTAGCACATCCTTTGTCAGTATTGCCATGGTTTATTCTGTCAGTTATTTTTGGAAAATAAGATTCCTTTTTCACATAAATCCAAGTCAAAAAGTTCCGTCAGTGTTTCTGGCTTTGCTCTCAACTACGAAGAAAATTGAAAATTACAGTTTAAATTTGTGCCTTCTATGGTATCACTGTTCACTATAACAGAACACACATTACATTAACCTAGAAATTATCTGTAAGTGTATTGTTGCATTTGTGCATTTATAACCAAAAATACTCCTGGTACAAACCAGTAAGGAGGCTGTTTCAAGCACAGAGGAGGTTGGTTTTACAATTTTAAGCTATGTTCCTGCCCAGGGTCTGTTTATTGAGATTTAAATTCACATTTACTGGAAAAATCCAGGTGGAGCGGACAGGAATCCATATTCCAGCACAGTTCATAAGAAAGCTGCAATTCTCTTACTCAAATACTCCCCAGAGGAGGGGGTAATTAAATGACTGTACATCACACAGCTCTTTGTCTTCTCAGAGAACACTGTATCATGTTTGAGTCCAGAAGTAGCCACAGAGCTTTTTGCTCTTGCCCAATTAGCCATGCTAACCATCAACCTCAGAAAACAAAAGAAAATACAGAGCAAGACAGACCAGCAGACAGATTTTTACCACAATCACAAGCACAGGGAACTTCAATCACTTACCAGCTACTTTTATTACTAGTGTAAATCACAGACACAATAGAACAAGATGAGGCATGTAAAAATAGCTGTATATATATGCAATGTGACAACAAAGCCTTATGACAAAAAAAAGCCTTTTTTTCAACAGTCATATTAAACTTACTTGTCAATTGTATATTTTTTCCTGATCCCATTAGTTCCAGTCAAGGCGACATCTATATTTCCCTTTGTGATTTCTGTTGCACATACTTTGACATGTATCTCTTTTCTCCAGCCTTTGAAAGCAAAATCAAATGGATCATAGTTGTAAGGAAATTTCTTTCTTAATGACAAAATTTCTTGCACATTTCAGTGTCTTTCAGAGAAAGGAAAGGATTGCACAAATGTGCCTATAAGCAGAAAAAAAAGGTTTTGTTTTTGTTTTTTTTTTTTTTTTTAAGGAAAATGTTCCATGTGATTCTGGTAGTTTTAATTTTTTTGACAGTGGTTTAAAATCACTGGTCTAGTCTTTGCCATCCTCCTGAATGTGCTGAGTATTTAATCTGTCATGGTCAATGCTGTACTTTTCTCTTCCAATTGGCCTCGCTGTTAATTTTTTAATTTCTTACATTTATGAGCAATTTGAGGGGTTGCATCAGTAGCATGCTAACTCTCAGCTATGCAGTGAGGCCCACTGGTCTGCTGTGTTAAAGACATAATAAACAAAACGTTCTGTTTTCCTAGGATGATTCTGAGTGTTTAGGGGTTTTCTTATACCTCTCACATCCCAAAACCTTTCAGGAGATCGTATCATCACCCATGTCTGTCTAAGGCAGAAGAAGGGCCTTCGATGCAATAGCACATATTGATTTCCAGCAACCTGGGTTAGAAAGTTTTTTTAGACTGGCTTTAATTCAGACTAATCAAAGAAGAATCTCTTCACCCAATCATAAGGTTAGATTTGTCTTTCAGGCTATAATTACTATAAACTCAACAGCTTGCAAATGTTGAAATCACTGTATTCATTCAGACTGGAGAAATAACATGCTTCTCTATAGTCCAACTTTTTTACTTTTTGCTCTTAGGAAGGTATAAGATTTTTTCTGTTCTTATTTTTGCTTTTATATTTTAGTGTCTAGTGAATAAAAACCTCAAAGACCCTCTCTCATTTATTGCCCTTGAACCTGATCACCTGCGATGAATTACAATTTATTTATTAATTTTCTTATTTCCCAGTTCTGTGTTTGCTTCTACATTAATCCCAATTAAACCTGTACTTCTTATTACTCCCTGACATTTCGACCTGATGAGCTTCATGAAACTATTTTGAAATTTTAATAAATTTTTGTCAATAAAAGAATTGTAACAGTTTCCTATTTGAAATTATGCACTTCCAGCATAGCATCCCTCCCACCTTTAGCTGTACAGAATTTCTAAGCTATGATGTAATAACCAAGTTTAACTGAAAGGTGAGCATCATTTGATATATTTCCACAATTATCTCAGCTTTCCCAAATAATGCTGGTACTGCATGTTCCTAACATACCTGAAATTCTAGATGTGTTAGTTAGTGAGTGCCACTCATTAACTCCAGCAGCTCTCTGCAGATGTGTAAGGTTCTTTTTCACACATAATTAATTGCCACTTTAGAATACACCACCCAAAACGAGCACTTACGAGCATAAGGAGAGGAGGCCCCGGTGTTTAAATAAACTTTTTGTTGTTCTTTTTCAGTTTTATATAAAAACTTATCAGCATAATGACCCATCAGTGGGCATCCTTCCTTTGGACATGGGAAGCAGTATCCCTGAAGGGAAAATAACAGTGTGCATTACAAGACATTTTCTGTTTTAATCTCACTTCTTAAAGCTTAAGAAATTAGCATATTTCAGCTTTTTCCCAGCCTTTTTCTGGAAAAGGTACTTGCTTCTCAGTTCAGATCATATATTCAATATTTATTGGTTTGGTGGAAAAAGAAGCTGAGATGGTCAGCCAGGTAATTTTATCTGGTTGGAAATCAGAGAGGCTGAAAATCTGGCCTAATTCCTTGTGGTTTTGCAGGGACCATAAGTAAATACCTTAACGCACGTTGTGCCTTACTACCGGAGCTGTAAAATACAGATTATCTTTCACAGGGTCCATTGAAAGGTTTTCTGCTAGTGAAAGGATGGTTAACCATATTTCAAAGGAGGTCAGGATGGATATCTCACTCTTACAGTAAAAACATTTAAGTTCAGGAATACTGAACTTAGATTCTCACTTTGGAATTTGTTCTGTCTTCTCTACAGCCTTTATTCCCATGCAGAGCCTCAGTGAAATTAATCTATTACAAAGATCAGACAATCAGATCAAGAGTTTGACATCCATTAAAAAAAAAAAAAAAAAAAGAAGAAAGAAAAAACCATGAAAGCAGATTATTGCAGTTGGGAAAAATAGCATTTTTATATTTACATTGTTTAGTTTTGATATATGGGAGGTTCTGTTGGAACTGGTATTTGTGAATCTTTGGCTATTTGTGCATTTGATGACTAAAAAGCTAAATGATCATCATCACTTCTCTATTATGAAATGGAAAAAACCCATTTCCCTAACATTACTAAATTGCACAGGGTTGAGGTTTTCAAGTCCTGAATTACATCAAACTTTCAAGTTACATGGCAACATTGATATAAACGTTAACAACATTTTTTGCCTTATTGTAATCCGTCCTTTGGGAGTAGATGGAAATAAATCAGACACGTCTTCCTTCTTGGCCAGTGCTCAGTTGCATTGCCAGAAGCGGTTCAATAAAGCCCAATTACATCAGATATGAAACACCAGGACATTATGCTGCCTTCTTTCTTGCACTGCCTGAGAGCTGTGTAAGCAATGCTGTGCTGGATAAATATCCCCCCTGCCCTACATATTGTGGATGCTTATTTTTTATACAGTTAAGCTTTTCTGAAATCCAGGGGCTGTCCTTTTCATGATGGGCTCCGTCAGGTTTAGATGGACTTCCTTGAGCCAGAGGGACCTTTACTGCTGATCTACCCAAAAGGTGAGCCCAGCCACTTTTTCCCATTACCCTCTTACTCACCTCTTCATCTCACCCTTTGTAATGGTTTTAGGTATTTATATTTCGTGTCCTTTTTTATTCTAGATATTTTTTTTTAAAGTTTGCTGCTTTTAAATTTGCCTAGTTTTGAGTGTGGTCTGAATGAAGGTGGTCAGGAATTCTGCACAGCCACCCCCTGTATCCCATGATCCTGAATGTAGAAGTTGTTCCAGAAATTACTAAGAGAAGAAAGGTAGGGCTATAACTCCTCGGATAAATATAAACCTGATACTTACCAATAAAAAATCTCGGTATGTTTTACACTGATACCCGACAAATCCATCTGGAGTGATAATACTCTCAGCATAATACCGTAGACTTCTTTTATGCCCACATCCGATAGCTCTATATGCTGGGGAAAAAAACCCCAAACAACACGTGAAAAACAATTAAAGCTATTCACTAACATAAAGTCCATGCCAAAGCAACATTTGTTCGTTACTTTTTCTCAAAAACATTTGCACAAATAGTGACATCTCAGGTTAAAAAAAAAAAAAAAAAAAGGGTAAGTAAAGGACATGCAAAGGGCAAATCATTTGGTTTTAGAGTAAAAAAGTGTATTTATGCTTTTTTCAGTAGGGAAGAGGTAGATTCTACCAGAGGTGGAGATGCACCAAGCTGGACCTCGTGCAGCCTCCTGTCCTGTATGTGGACTCAACTACTTTTACTTTAGCATTAGCAACAAGGAGGATTTAGGAGAATTTCCTTTTGATACTTCAAAGACTGAAAGAATTAATAGCTTGGGTTTTGTTAGGCAAACAGTAGTTACTGTGAAGTAGTTTTCATTTGCTTACAGTTATTACTACGTGCTGTTTTGTAAACCCACATTTTCCACTAATTTCTAGAGTTAAAGGTAATTGTAGTAATTATTTTAAATTTAGTAGTTTTCAGTGTTTTTAACATCTAGAAAATCTGTAGTAATTTAACAGAGATTCTGTGAAATTCTCTGAAAAGCCAAATGTATGGCAGTGTGTTCTTGATTTTGTCAGAACTATTTTAAACAATCACATTTTCCCATCAGAGTGAAATTTATAAGCAGGCAGTAAGAAAAGAAGAAAATGCTGTTTGGGTTATATTTACAGGTCCCTTATGAAAAGTGTCATCTTCCTTGACTCTGAAGTCTCTCCTTCATCAAAACACAATATACTAAAGTTGGGTTGGTTGTATAAAAGTAGGCCCTATTCTCCTTCAGTATGTTGGGGGGGGGGGCTCACCTATTCACAGGGTGGCACTGAAGTAATTGCAAGCTGGCATAGTTTACAGTGAAATCAGAACTACCCCTACTATCAATATTTTATCAATATTTATGCATCCTAAAGTTATACCAGTTGGTGCTGACCAATTGACACATTGTTCTTTGCATAAGGAAAGAAAAAAAAAAACCCACACCAAACCTCCTCTGAAAAGTACTTGTATGTTTTTCTTGATAATAATCTGCATTGTCAAGGCTGCCTGAGTATGTTTTCTTCATAGCTCCTTCTTTAATTCATAAGGGTTTATGCTTTTAACTTTAAAACCCTCAGCTCTTACAGTTGGCTTAATTTGTGTTAGTGCCAAATTCACTTAATAAAAACTGCATGAAAAACTGTAGAAAAAAAAATTAGTAAATATTATTTCTAAAGCACTTCATACATAAAAGCACTACATAAACGTTAATATTACCAAACAGAACAGAGATAGACAATGCAAGGTTTAACCAAGAGGAAGAAGTTAAGGCTGTCCTATTTTTATGATCTGCATGAACAACCAATTCTATCTGCTCTAGTTCAGTAGAGCTGTTTCTCCTTCATGACAAGACATTGCAAACAGTCTTATGAAATGTATCTTGAAAATATTTATTTGTACTGAAAACTCAGACATTTTTATGCAGTTCAATTGGAAAGTGTTTTGGTTCCAAATGACTGTGCACAGACAGCTGTCAATTCTTTTTGTTACTAAGTTCTCAATCAGCTCTAAGACAGAGCATTTTTGAAAGCCAATTATTTAACTAGTGGTAGGGATTTCAAAACATTTAGCTGTGAGGAACAGATGTTCTCATCTCTGTAGGTTAGGATCAGAAGACAGGATTTTGTGGAACTGTTGTACTGGATCCCAGGGTAATTCTGATTAGCCACCCAGCTTTCTTTGAAGAGCATGAATTACTAATGGAAGAGGCGTTTTATCATCTTTTATATTTCTAACCTTGGGCAGTTCCCTTTGAAGATACTAAAGCTTAATGGCATGGATGAGTCCCAGTAACATTGGGAGTGATGTCTTTCAAGGGAGAAGGGAAGCTCAGATTTTAAAATACTAATTTTTGGATTAACCTTAAATGAAATTTTACCAGTCCTTCATGTGTGGAATTCCCACTGAGGTCAGTCTGTCAGCACAATGGCAGGCTCTTATAAAGCATGTGATGAACAATTTTTCATTCTTTAACTGAAGTTTCCATCTGGAATTTGCCTTGGTTAGTATAAAAGAAAATTTGAGGGTGTTTCAGAGTTTCAAAAATGTTCCATTTTTGAGCACTGTCTCCTACCCCCAAATCTGAGCTACATAAATAACATATACATTCAAAAAGGTTTACTTTATCCTAGTCTTTATTTCTAACTGTATCTTCCAATGAGATATTACTTCTTTAAAATACATTTACCTCTCATAAGGTCATTGACATTCCGAGTTGCAGGAGGTACGTGAAGCTGGTAGCATCCTGGCATCTTCTTCCCACCATTTGGGTAAAAATCCAGGTGGCCACAAGTCTGAAGAATCCCTGGAGCTGAAATGCATAATGAGTCCAGGCCCGGTCACTCTCAGGTACACTGCGGCCAACCTATGTGTCCATGTCAACCTTTAGGTGAAAACTTACCAAAGTCAAAGAAAAGATGACCAGCATGAGTATGAATTATATCAACAAATTTTGCATCTGAAGGATCCAGCCTAACCATTGTGGGAGTGTATTGGAAAAGAGGCCCAGCTGGATCCAAACCTAAATGAATGGAGATACATCTGATTGAGTAAATAATACTATATGTATATCATCACATACAGAGTGTGTATACTATATGTCATTACATTCCTGCCTTTACTCCTCATGGAAAAATGCATTTTGTGGTTTGCAGCCAGCAAAACAGTAGAGTTTTAATAAAGAAGGGACTGGAGACATTGCAGCACAGTATGACGGTTGTTTGGCTTACTTTTGGGGGAAATGTTATACAAAGAGGTTTGTTGGGTTTTGACTTGGGGTTTTTTTGGATGTTAGCAAAAATATGAAATCTTGATATGTTACTCTGAGCATGTAGATTTGTTTAAGAAATTTTATTTGGCCACAAATCCAAAAGGTCTTAGTTGAAAATGGTAGCCCTTCAGTGTCAGTGAGGTCCCCTCGGAGATAAAGAAAATACATCTCTGATCCTAGTTTCCCTGAACTGCTTAGGTGAACTACTTATTGTGTTCATGGCTTAGGCAAACCAATGTCTGTGCAGAGAAAAGAACTGACTGGAGGAGAAGGAAAGCAGAAAATGGTGAGTCTTTTAAAAAAGCTATGTGTGAGTGTATCAGGATGCTGTGTCTCTGTGTGTGTGGCTGTGTGACCAACAACTTTCTCCATTTTCAGGGTGTCTGTGGCTATTTACCATCTTATCCTGGTGGGATTTTATACCATCTTATCTAGGGGTTTTAATTTTTCATTTCAGATTTTCAAACTCCTGAACTGCTGAAAAGTCATGTTAGAGTGGGTTTTTAAAACCAAATATGACAATGCTTTGCTAGTGTTTTATAGGTCTGTTATTCCACATACAATACAACATTCTCTTCCTATTCTCTAAATCATTACAAATCATAATCTAGTGCTCCCTGGGAGTAGCATGTCTGGGTAGCACATCTTTTTTCCCTGTGACCTGTGAAAAGTGACCTCTACTTAGCCCCAATCAGGACAGTTAAGCCTTTTTGATCCACTGCAGTTGAGCCTGTCTCAGAGCTGTGAATGTTGACATGTGAAATGCTGGTGTTCCATAGGAATGGCTTATCCTATGACCTGTGTGATATCATGTTGGCTGGTTGCTGTTATTTATGACAAACCAGCACACTGCAGCCTGTACTGTGTGTTTATAAACGAGCAGTGACTCTTCAGTTTCATGAAAATGTAAAGTTTCATCAGCAGGAATAGCTTCAGTACCTGTTATTCTTCCAATGCCAGATTTCCTTCTCCCTGCCTCCCCTGCAACATGTGCTCCAAGGCTATGGCCGATGAAATGAATGTTGGCAGGAGAGTAGCCATAGTCCTTCTGTGAAGGAGTATGGAAAGTTAAAAAACTAGTGTGGGGATACGAGTCTGTTAAACTGCAGCATGGCCCCATGCAGTGCCAGGATATGGACAGAGCAGTGGGAGCACACTCGCATGGAGGCGAGTGTGTTATGTGGAAAGTTACAGTTATGGGCAATGGGATCTCTACCTAAAGAGAAGCAATTCCCCACTCATCCCACCTCTCTTATATCGCACCTCTGGAAGGCAGTTATCTCTGTAAGGAACTGGCTCTTATGATAGAAAAGGAAGATGGAATTTCTGCACATAAGTCCCTACATTTGAACTGATTGCTTTTCCAAAAGATGAATGACCTTATTGCCTCACCCCTGAACATGTCTGTCTGTTCAGGATAGGAGTCTGTTATGGAGGAGTTGTGCCTTTGTCAGGACATACCATCTGTGTGAATCTAGTGTGCATCTCGTTATGGAAATGCTCCACCTCACAGGTCCTTAAGGATGGGGAGGACCATGCCAGGAATGCTGCTGGTGTGCCAGGCTTGGCTGACTTTCAACAGGGGAAGGCTGATGTTGGCAGCTGCAGGAGAGTCAGTTCTCTCTGCTGCAATTCAGTTCCTGCAGAAGGCAGCATGTGTGACCCACAGAGGGATATATTAACCATATTGGTCCTCAGTAACCACTCTTGACCTACCAGTTTTGTTAGACAGTCTCCAATCTGATGTCTTATCCAGTAAAAACTTTCAGCAACCATGGCATGTAAGCCTCTGGGGACATGCTTATCTGTGGTCTGGTGCTAAAGCAGGTATTTCCATTTGCGTGGGATTAGAGCCCTTAAATGACACTTTCAGCTATGTTACCAACTACCTCTGTGTTTCCTGGCTCTATTGAATCAAGCCTAAAGGTGCCACTCTGAACACAAGCTTTACCATACAGACTGTAAACTAATTTTCACATTCCATAGGTACTTTTACCTCGAGAAAGTTCGCCAGGTACTCCAGCTCGGCCCCCACAATGCGGACGTTGTTAACTGCGTCGGTGTACAAACCACTGGAACCTCCTCTCCAATCAGTCAGAATGCAATTCACGTCTTCAGTGCGAAACATGAACTGGTGGAAAACGAGAAAAGGGGAGAGAAGAAGAAAACAGGTATTAATTGCAATTGTAGCAGGTCCTAAAGGATATATATAACATAAACAAATGTATTTCTTTTAGCTATAGCAAAAAAACAAGCTTTGTTTATGCAACTGGTGAAGGCACCTTTAGTATATTAATTCCTACTGATGCTGAAAATCAACATAAGGAGGCAGAATGGAGCCAGTGATCTGAGCACTGTATAAGGACACCAAATCTCTCTTCAGTTCTGTTTTCCATTCCAGATGCCTTGGTTGGCTTTAGGGTACCAACTTCTCTTAATGACAGTACCCCAGTTACCAAAAGAGGATAGTATGACTTCTTTTTTATTGCTCAAGTTCTATTCTGCAAATTTGTTA
This sequence comes from Pyrocephalus nanus, assembly GCA_038380795.1. Classification (NCBI taxonomy): domain Eukaryota; kingdom Metazoa; phylum Chordata; class Aves; order Passeriformes; family Tyrannidae; genus Pyrocephalus; species Pyrocephalus nanus. The sequence goes on from CM076259.1 coordinate 117,619,089, forward strand.
TGTTTGGATCATCTAAAAGGATTCTCAAATTTGTGTGCACGTGCTTGAACTGTTCAGCCTCAAAGTTCATAAATTCTAACCAAAATCTTTCCATTACATCTGCCAATGGAACTTCCTGATTTTTTTTTCATTCTGAAACAATTTCATTTTTAAAATGTGCCTGAGTAAAACAAAACCAATCTACTGAACAAAGCTTTTTGGTTTTATTAGATCAAATGTCTCACTCAAACTGAAATGTTTATTTTGACCTTTTTCCTGAGGTGCGAAAAATTACTGTTTTTTTCCCACCCTTGTTATTAGCAAGGAATTGAAAAATCAATTAATTACAGCTTTCCCTGTGGAGGTGAATGCATCAAAAAGGCATTCAGCAGAAGGCTGAAGTGCACTGTACTCAAGAGGGTGGTCACGTGGAACTGGGTTTCATTCATTCATTTGTTCCTGTTCCTGTTCTCTGAATTCACAAGAGAACAGAGGTGTAAATTTTACATAGGAATTTTAAGCCACATTTTAAAATGTGAATATTTGGACTTTCAAATACAAGTAAAATGACTGTCAGACAAAAGTCATACATACCCTGCACATACTCGTTATCCAGGGGAGATCTGCTCCGGCAAGGTGGCCGTGTATAACGAAGCGAGTCTTCCTGTGTGTTCGGAAATTCAAAGCTTGGATAGTTGAAGGATTTGTAGCTGAAATTTTCTGTGTCAAAGAAACCAAACAACCAACAAACCACACAACGAGGATGTGACTGCTCCGTCTCAGTGTACATTTTGATAAACCCCAATGGTTAAGGCATAGTTGTGGACTCTGAAGAGATGGGTCTTGTTCCTCACTGACTTTCTAGGGGGAATTAGTTAATCACTTCAACAAATGATTCATTTCCTCTAGTTAATTGAACTAATAATATGGGCATCCCTACAGAGTGCTTTGAGATATACTGGTACAACACTGCCACTAAGTACAAGATTTTGTCAAACTTGGCCATAGAAATGCAAAGACAGCATCTTCTGACAGGTATTATGTGGTTGACTTTGAAACTATGCCTATTTTTCTTTCTTTTTCTTTTGAAGATAAGACCTTAATTGCTAAGCTCATTTATATTTTATGAGAAAGCCCACCAGGCTTAGAAAGTCAAAGACTATGGTTTTTTTGGGTTTACTGAGGAGAAATCATAAACACTTTTACTGTTTATGACTGCCATTTTTATAAAAAAAACACTATTAAGCCTTTTTCATGTAATGTAAGCCAACAACACCACCAAATCACCCCCCATCCCTTCACATTTATTTGCTTCATTTTTTCTTGCTCTTTGTCTAAGCAAAATTCACACTCTCTGATGGTAATTTCTCACCTTTCACCAGACTAGTCTATAGCTCCACAAACCTGCTTCATGTTAAACCCAGCCCAGTCCAGACATCTTCAACACCTCAAGCATCCTGCTGTGAGCTTTTCCCAGTACTTGCTGATTCCAGAGGAAAGGGCTGACACACGGCTTGTGGCTTTCAGTACGTTCCCATCTGATGCATCCTAAACAGTCCTTTACACTACTTCCATCTGTCACTGTATCAGGGTCCGTAAGTTTTCAAATGTTGTTGATAACTTCACCTTTTTGTATTTTTTCCATAGAACCCCAGAGTCTGCTGTCTCTACATTTACCTGCCTGATGTGTTTTAACATTTATTATTTTTGTTGTCCATCCCCATTTCATTCTCGTTTTGGTTGTTTCCTTCTTTTTCTGCATAAGATTTCACTTTCACCATTTTGTCTTTAGTCTTCTGTTTTCATTTCTAAGCCTTCCTTTAATTTTTCACCCTATTTTCCTGACCCTTTCTGGTGAATATACATATTTTCTCTTCAGGTCTTTGCTCTTAACTATCTGTCTGTTCTAAGGCTCAGTGGTGGCAGCCATATAAGCAGAGCCTCTGAAACCGATTGTATGCTCTTCAGAGGACCCAGTAATCATGTGTATGAGCAACATTCCTTTGTCATGTATATGGGCCTGAAACATGTTTTTAATATATAGAAACACAGGAGTCAAAATTGAGTTTTTCTTTTCTACTGTCTTCCCTACCTCTAGCTTCAGAATGCTAAACCTGAAACTGTATTTGGGCCACTATCTTACTGTAGAGAAGCCTATAAAATATATCCAAAATTTCTCACATGACTCTCTCATCAGAGAGCTGAAATGAGGAAAAAGGAAAAGATGGAAGAAAGTTATTATTATTATGTGTCTAATATAGAATTGAGGCTTCTCCTGGGAGACTTATGAGCAAAAATATAGAAGAAAGAAAAGGAGAAAAGAAACTATCCCTATAATTTTTTTACATGTATTGTATACTGCCAGTGTTAAAAAACAAAGCAGTTTCTTACTTGGTATTTCATCATGTTGTCTCTAGTGTAAAGAAGGAAATTTGTGTTCACATCTTCCGGAGAGCTGGGTAAGCCTGCCAGTTGTCTCCCTGGAATCCCAGCCCAAGGGGGGCTATCTGTAAAGCATCCAAGCCTCTTGTAGCAAACTTCCCCTCCTGGGGTACACAAAATAAAATGTTAGTATTCTGTGAATGTAACAGGTTCTGTACAAGAAGCTGCCTGGAGAGTGTTTATACCAGTGAAGCAGAAAAGGGGTGATTCAGATCAGGGTGGTACTTGTGTGCATTTTTCATTAGGGGACTTGTCTGTGCTCTGTAGCAAGGACTTGAACTTCAAGACCGATTCCTGCTCCAAACATAGCCTAGAGCTCAGCTTGATGAACTCAGGAGAATGCAGGAAGTGTATGGCCAAACATTGTTTTCGGCCCTTGGAAAAAGACAATAAAATCTTGATCAAGAGAATAAACCAGCTTTTGCTGACAGCACAGAGTAGTCCTTGAAATCAGTCATAATGCTCCAAGGATTATCTAAATTGTGATTGCTTGTGCAACAATTCACGAAGATGTAAAAAAACCTCAAAACATTAAAACAGATACCCCTGGTTGCTCCACAATGTACATTAAATATCTCCCTTATTTTTTTTATCACTGTAAGATTTTAGTGGAAGCAATAAAGTGGAACTTGAGTGGAAGCTGAAAGCAAAGCACAGCCTCAGGAAGTGAGGTCTGTGCCTTAAGGACCGCTTTCCCAATTTCTGTTGTAGTTTTAATACAGTAATGATGGGAATATGACACGTGGGTGTTGCCATTAATTGTCATCCTTACACGTTGTTATAGCACAACTGTTGTGAAATCCCGAAAAATTTTTATTGCTATTAAAAAGAGACTGGCAACAATGAGAAACTATTGTTACCTAGGACAGGCTCATGCTCCACCAGACCGTGACTTAATCTGTTGGAAATGCAGGGGTTGAATATTATATACTGGAAATACAACTAAAGAAAAAGATTTAATTGTGGAGCTGTGGATAGGGAGTCCACACATGACTCAGGCATTTCCACAGGTGTCCTTTCTCTGATATTGGCAAACTTTTGGACTTTTGTGTCTTTTTGTTTCTCTTTGTTCCATGTGTCTGCTCCTGTTGAACTATTCCTTCCTGTTGGTAAAGAGGTGCTTTGGACCAAGACTGTTTTCTTGTTCTCTGCAAAGTGCTGTGAAGAGTAAGTGCCTGGCTCTCGTCACCAGGGCTGTAGCTAACCATGAATGCTGGTGTGGGTTGAGGGTGAGTATTCTGTTAAATAGCTGCAGAAACCTTTACAGACTTAAAAAATAATGGCTTAAATGTGCAAAAGACTTGACATAACTCAGTGGTCCTAATGAAGGAGTGTATTAAATCCATTGAAAGAACATCCTTTTTCTACAATAGAGATATCCTAGTGTAAGTTGCACATAATAATTTTTACTGTTTATGTATTTATCAACTATATGTCTCACCTCTGGCTGCATTGAGAAGAAAAAGAGTAGTGATCCATACTGCAAACATCTAAAGTGAATAAGAGCACAATTCAAACATCACTGAAATTCAAATCAAGAATTCACCTAAGGGTTTCTTTGACCCACTAAAAAAACCAAACCAAACCAAGTCATAGTGGCCACAGGAGTACTTCAGTCATTCACTGAGTTGGATCCAGAAGCAGCAACTTCCTTAAAGATACTAAGGTTTAAAAAAAATAACTTTGGAAATATTTTTGTTTGCCGTGGAGATTTTGCATGTTCAGGGTATCCTTTAAGCATCCTTATCGTGACTCTGACAAACAGGAAATGTTTTTTTCTCTACAGCTGCAATTTATGGGGAAGTAAATTAAAATCTTACAGCATTTGCAGCAGCATATTTTTACAGAGCAAAGTTTGTCCTAGGATTTAATAGAAAAGCTACTAATAGAACTGCCATTCAATGATTGTATTTAAAAAAGAACAATCTTAATTTGTATTTTTTCAATTACATGGGTAGTGCTGGAAACTCATTTTTATCATTGCTATCAGCCATGTATGCTTATCAGCTGTTGTCTGCTTGGTCACCTAATCACAGCTGATAGGTAAGCATCAGAATAAATGGAATCCATCATTTACTTCAAGGAGATGCAGAGAAAGACTTTTCAATGCAGTCTCACGATTACCACTTATCTTCAGAAAAAAAGAAGGTAATTCTTAAAAACTCTAATATCAGGCCTAGATCATCCAACGAGTCTTGCACAGGCAGAACCCTGAACCTCTTTCCTGATCAGTCTTCCCAGTCCCCTGAAGTCCATGATACACTGTTAGGAGCAAAGAGTTTATCCCTGTGAAACCTATTGCAGTCTCAAGCATGTCCTGCTTCCATCTCCTCCCTGTGCAGCCACTCACCAAATACCCCACATCTTACCATGATGAACCTCATTTCAGTTCCTTAGGTGTTCTTGGCTCCGGTATATCCCATTTTACCGTGGCACAGCTCAGAGCAAATCCTTAGGGTCCACCTCTCAGTTGCTCGTGGCAAGCCTTGTAGAAGCTCTTTGAGGAGGCTGGAATGAGGCAGGACAGTGCTGTGCCTGCCCTTCAAGGGCACATGGTGGAAGGATCCTCACCCCACCACTGCCCCACAAAGCATGTTCCCAGCTCTATCTGTGACTGTTGGCTGGTGCCAAAAGAGATCTCCTTCTGTCAGGCGTGCTTCATTTGAGATAACACGGACCAGGTCAGACCAGTTGTGCTGTGACTCGACCTATTTAAAGCCAAGTTTCAAACAGGATGTTATTGTCCTCCATTGGTAATTATTTTTCAAGGTAAAAAGTGCCGATGAACAAACACACAGCCTTTCAGGATCAGTGGGACTGCTTATCTTACTATGATGCTGAGCTGGGTTCAAGCTGTTACCTGAGAAAATGCAGACAGAAGAGAGAAATATGAAAAATGATAAAAGAATTAAATTGCTCATTCTATCATCTCTTAGTTCCTCATCTTGTAGATCTCTCATCTGTAATTTTGCTACTGGATAAATTACCTGACTTTTCTTTGAAAAGGTGACAGAAAAGCTTTTAAACAAAGGAGAATAGTTTCTTGGGCAGTTTGTCGGGCCATTCAATCACCGTGAATCTTCATAATTAAATAGTATTAATTGCACTAATTTTATTTTTTAACGTTTTGATAATGATGTAATTTCATTCAACATTTCACACTTTCCTAGAAAATTTTGTTCCTGTAAGTTATTGCGGGTCTTTCCAACTTAAATGATTCTGTGATTCTGCGTAGACACAAATGAGAAACTTGCATATCTACATTTTAATGTTAAACCCCTTAAGTATACAAGGTGACACCACCTAAGGCAAGGATGTACAGAAAGGGGAGACTCCCTTTTGGTATAATCCTTTCCACTGACTGATAGCTTATTTCACATTTAGCACGTGCCAATATGAACAGGGTTAAAGTGATTCTTATGAATGCTAGGTACAAACGCATTTCCAGACTTTCCTTTTTTTGTTTAGCTAGCCTGGAAAGGTTAATTTCTTCAGATGAAAGCAAATAGATGTTCTAACTCTGTGCTCTGTATTCCTAACAGAAAATTAAGAAGAAAGGTTAGTACATAGAGAGTTTCTTTTCTTAGTCTTCAGGACTATTTTGGTGTGAATGTTCTCAGGGGAGTTCAAGACATGTGAATAACCCATTACATTCAGAAGCCTTTCTGAAACCTGGTATTACAGTCCCACACCATGCCACACCCCCCTGCTGCAACATAGACTCTACTGCAGTCTGGTGGTGACTATTTCAGATCACTTACAAGATTCAGAGACATTGCCAAGTTAAAATTAAAACAACAACATTTTTAAGGCTTTTGATTTTACCTAAGATGAGGACATAATTTTCTCACATCCTAGGTGTAAATGTGTACTATGCAATTCTCATAAATCAGTATTCCAGCTAGTACTGAGAATCATCTGGCATTTAACTTATCTAGGCTTTTCTCAGAGCACATGAAGTAACAATTTAGTGATGTTCATGCTGCCTTTCAGCAGTCATTGAGACAAAGCAGCTCTCCTCCAGTGTTTAAGACACAGTTACTGGAAGAGCAAAGTATCTTCATATTTGTAACAAATTAGTCAGAGGATTTACTCCAACTGACAGGCATGAAATGGGGTTTCTATGCTAATTTACTAATTCCAGGAAAGCTCATAGCTCGGCAGCATTGTTAGGTCTCAGTACTTCTGTGTTGGCTTCTAGAAAACTTTGTACTTTAACAAGGTTAACTACTTCAGTATTATTCGAGACCTGCGTAGGAAGTAGCAAGCCACAAAATGCTGACTCTCTATCCCTCAGATGTTCTTGAGAATTTCTCATCCATCAACTTGTTCAAGCTGTCCTGAACTCACACACACCTCTAGCACACCCAGCATCCTGTATCAGACACGGTCTAATTATGCAACTGTGAGAAGAATCATCTCCTTTCATTTGTCTTGAGGTGTGCAATGCCAGCTTCATTTCATGCCCAGTTACTAGTGTGGAAGAAAATGAACAAGTAATTTTCTGTTTCCTTCTCCATGTTCCTCCTCATTCTATAGATCACATTCATAGCCCCAGTCTCTTTTCAGGGCTGACTTCTGTTTTTCTTTTATATACCAGAGGACATGGCAAACCTACTGCTTGTTTCATCAGGCTAGAGAAGGTGGACATTAGTCTTTTGCTCTCCATTACCAAAACCAGTATGAAAAATTCCTTCTGTTCTTAAGTTTATCAATGAATGTGTGTTTTTCTTGAGGGTTGAAGTGGCCAAAGGTGGAAGGAGGTTCTTTCTGCAACTAAAACACAGCTTTGTGCATTCCCTCCTAAAAGCTCCCTTCTTTAGCCATATCTGTAAGAGAGGAACTTACATGATGAGATACGGTGCATGTAATATATTACGCCAAAAAATAGGCCTAATAGGAATAATTCTGCAAGTTATTGTGCAGGGCTGTTTATGCTTTTTTTCTTTTCTTCTTTTATCTTCTTTTTATTCTTTAGTTGTAATTGTACCCACGTATAAAGTCTTGAGCTGGAGAGTAAACTTTCTGAACATGGACCTACCTGTGTACCTCTGCACATTTCAGAGTGTGTAATTCAGTTTTGTGTTGTGTATGAATAACTTTTATTACAGATAATAAAAAAACCTTAAATACCCGCAAGTATTTTTCTATTCATTACAGCCTGCTGAAAAAGATATGAAGGGATTATTATTCTTTATATCTGCTGTCCTTTCATTATGATCCAACTTCTAATACTTTTATTGATGCCAATCCCAATGGGATGACTCATAGAATAAAATATTTCTTAGCTAAAGAAAGAGTATCAAATGTTAAGTTCCATTTGGTTTACATTTTAATACTTATTTAAATGAACAGCTATTGCATGACTTATTTATAAATTACATGGAAGCCTAAATTTTTTTCTTGCTCTTCCCAAGGTGAACCTGGAGTTACCATGAGATTTGATCTCTGATGCTCCTGACTACACTTTGTCCCAGAAATTCCAACGAAGTGAAGAGGTTATGTAAGTACACTGGCTCCTATCTGCTCTCCTCATATCAATATGTATTTTCAAGGATGTGAGTGTGTAAATAGCCATCCTTAATTCACTGCTTATTTCTCTGTGGTTAACTACAACACTTACTGGCACTTTGAGAAGGATTAATCTTTACAAGGAATTATGCACAAAACATTCCCCTGATCTTTAGCTGACCTTCTAATGTCTAAATCAAGAATTGCTGCCTAGCCTGATCTCTCTGGATGTAGCTCACATATCTAGGTAAATCTGAAACATCCCACTACTATGCTACGAAGTTATTCAATTCAGTGTCAGTTTAGAGCTCCTAGAAAAGTACAGATCCATATTCATATTGATGTAAGAGAGCAGAGATAAGCATCGTTTTTCAGCTCTAGTACAGTTTAACTTTCATTTGGCAAAATACAGTTACATCAACTTTGACTGGAAAAACAGGTGGAAAAAATCTTACTTGTGCAGTGCTTCAGTTTGATAAAATATCGCACCGCCTGAAACAGTTTAGGTAAGAAAAGAATTCAAGAAATATTAGGAAGTTCAGATTTTAAAGTTTGAAGATATGTATCCCAATATTTTCACATAATAGTGAAAAAATTGCTGATAACCATCTGGTTAGGAATAGATCATATTTGTCTCTACAGCAGCTGCTGAGTCTAGGCTGCATATTGGAAGCAGATGCAGAAGGTCAGAGTCACTGATTGAATTCAAGAGAGTTAGACTGATTTCTATCAGGTAAGGTCTGAAATTTGTGTCTTAATAAACAAAATACATTCATTCTGGCAGTTGCGCCAAACAGACTTCAAGGGGGTTAGCTGGTCAGCATTTCTGTGACAAAACACTCGTGCTCAATGCATATTCTAAGGACAGCATTGAATTTAAATGTACAAAACAAGGACCTAAAGAATATGATATAAGCAGAGAATTTTAAAGCTCCACCAGCAAGGTATTTTAAGGCCAGTGGACACCATGCGTGTTGATCTAAATTTTGGGATGTAAATTAGTAAAAAACAGTGCAAAAAATGAAAGAAATAAGAAAGCTTTTAGACTTTTTCATTACCAGTTGATATTTCTTTCTTTCTCTTATCAGCCATCTAGCATGAAATTATTGGGTTTGTACCTTTGAGAAGTTAGAAGATATTTTAAGGAAAGACAATAAATACCATAAAAAATAGATTTCATAAATTAATGAGAAAGAATGGAACCAGGATTTTAAGAATAGCTTCTTTCCACAGCCCTGGAGAAGGCTGTGGCAAATGAATTGTAATTATCAGGATGATTTTTTTTTTTTTTTACAGTTTAAAGAGTACATGAAGTGGTGAGATAGAAGCTCTGTCTGAAGGCTTTTGAATTTATACATTTTTAAGTTAAAGTTGGTGGCTATTAGTAAAAAGGAAGCCATCCTTTATGACATCTGATAGCATAGTTGCTGAAAATCTATGACTTTAAAAACACTCTATTTTTTTTTAGTTGCTGATTCTGTCTGACATTAAAGAAGACATTTTATATTAAACAAGTAACATCAGCTTATGGGATGCCTGAATTGTTTTCTATATCTTGATATGATACCCAGAGGGTGATTGGGCACTGAACAGATTCCCCAGGGCAGTGGGCACAGCCCCAAGGCTGCCAGAGCTCAAGAGGTGTTTGGATGATCCTCTGGGGCACAGGGTGTGAATCTTGGGGGATGGGCCTGTGCAGGGTCAGGGGTTGGACTTGATGATCCTTGTGGGTGGGTCTGTTCCAAGTGAGCATATTCTGTGATTTTACTTATATAATTTTACTTATTTCTTTCTGAAAGATAAGAATAAAGTTAGAGGTGTAAACATTCTACAGCTTCTAGTCCCTCACCAGATTTAATCTGTATTTCAGTCTTAATCAGGATTTCTAGATCCTTAAATCTCATTTTTTTTCAAACTATTAAATGCCTGTAATTGCAAGAGCAGAAGACTCTCAGTTTAAAACTGGATTATAAAGTCAGTAAAATTATATTAATTTATACCAGCTGTTAGCTGCTATTTAATGGAAACACCTAGTAAAAAAATCAGGTGGTTTCATATCAGACCTTTGATGTGATACAGGGCCTGGTGTTTGTGGGTTTAGTGGTTATTTTCCAGGCACTGGTTCAGTTGCATCTCATTTCCTTTAACTTCAGTCTGGTACAAGAAGTTTACGTCAAGGTGCTCTTATGCTTGTCTCGCTATATAGGTTCAGCCCCAGCAGCAGTGGGAGTTTCTGCCTCTCCCTCCAAGAGTATTTGGGACCCAACAGCTCGTTACAGTAGAATTTTATCTTCATGAATATTTTACAAAGTTGAGCTTCAGGAGAACTGAGGCACTTTTCATTATTCGGTGCTCTTCCAGTGCTGCACTTGCCAGGATCTTTTGGGCATGAGGAACCTTCCAGACTGCTCCAAACTTTCATGGCCCACTCGTTCTTCTTGCCACAGCTGGACCAGGTTGCCCCTGGTCGCAGATGGCTATGGAAGTGCTGGAGGTGTTTAGGGAATGCTGATAGTTTTTCCCCCACCTCTGGCCATCGGGTCGTTAAAAAGACTGATTCACCTCTTCCCACAGGGAAAAACGCTAGAGCAGAGGGAGGAAAGGAGCAGAGAGAACTGCAGCCCCCAGCAGCTCGGTCAGTGCTGGCTGGACTCGGGGCTGGGAAAGGTCACTCAGTGTGAGGGCAGATGAGAGCCCAGGGTGGCCCTGGCAGCACTGGGGCTGGGAACAAGTCCAGTGGGCAAAAGAATGGACCCTGGAGAGCTGGGTAAACAGCTGGAGGAGTTTCAAGGAGAAGCAGGAAACTGGACAAGTTGCAGCAGCTCCTTTTATGTGTGTTTAGAACCACCTCTAGTGCAGCCACGAGTGAGGTGGAAAATGAACCTCAGGAGGCTGGGAATGAGTCCCACAAACTGCTTACAGTGGGATTGAGTCTTCCCAAGAGCCTGAGAAGCTTTACTTTAGTTCGGCTTTATAAACTGCAAACTGAAGTGATTGTCGATGTGATGGCCCTTGCTGTCCTGTGTCTTTGGTGAGGTGTTGACTCAGTACCTTTATTGGAGCTGATGTGGATGAACGGGTGCTCCTAATTTGCCTTTAAGGTCCTGGTTTCTTCCATTCTTCTACCAGCTTCTCCATTCAGGAGATGGAATTCCAGTGCTACAGTATAGATAACTCGTTGTACTCCCAAAAGGAGCCTTTTTGCCTTCGGGACAAGTTGTGGTGCCACTGGAGCTGCTGGGAGAAGCAGAGGGTTGGCAGTGACAGGCCTAGAATGCTGTTGCTGTGGCACCGCCTCTGCCCGCGCCCCCAAGTCACGCGGCCGCCTGAGGGGCCAAGCACCATTCTGTCCCCTCCCATGAGGGACAGCCCCATGAGTGGGCAGTGAGGATGACGAGGGGTGGGACAGCCTCAGGTGTGGGCAGTGAGGATGACGAGGGGCGGGACAGCCTCAGGTGTGGGCAGTGAGGATGACGAGGGGCGGGCCCTGCTGGGCGGTTATCTGGGGCTTTTGGAGAGGATGCTTTTTTCGATGGGGGTTTTCTGCAGAGGAGCAGTCGATTCCAAGGAGTCTCTCCAGCGGTGACAGTGGGGGCGTCTCACCGTGGCTGGGCCAAGCACCTGAGATACCTGAATCATCGCTCAAGGAAGGGGCCGAGGTATGAGCCGTGTGCCGGGGAGCAGTGCAGGACAACAGGTGGGGGCGTGTAGGGGTGCAGGGAAGATGCAGCTCGGACTGGAGGAAGAGCTTGGAGGTTTCTTTTCTGGATATGAACATGCAAAGCAGGGAGCGAGGTGGAATATAAGCACTCTAGGTGCTCGGGCAGGTGAGCCAGGACTTAGGGGAGGGACTAGCTTTCCTGAGCACCAAAAGTTCCAATTAATTGCCTCTCTCAGGAGCAGTCAAGAGGAGTTTCTACTTTAGGGCTGGGCTACAAAGGAAAGCACCTGAAACTGCTGTGGGAAACTTACTGCTGTAACCAGACTGTAGTTTCCACTGATATTTTTGCTACTAAAACTAGGGAGTTTTATTTTCTCTGTGCACAAAACCTGCTGGTATTTGTTAAACTCACTTTCTAACTTATGCATTGCTTGATAAGCACTTGCCTCTTTCCCTTTTCCTAGGGGGATGATTGGTCTTTCCTTGGAAGCAAGAGAATGTCCTGGTGTGTGTGCTTTTGCCATTGTTTCCCCCCCAGCTTACCTTTGAGCTTTTCTTGGTGCTGCATGTAATTTTTTTTGGCACTGTGGAAAGGGCACAACCTGCCATAATATAGACCTGTCTCCTCCTCTATGCAAAAGGATGTGTTTCAGCAAGTGTGATGTTGCCTGGTGCCACCTGCAGAGCTCTCTGGCTGCCAGAGCCCTCTTTTCCTGTTGCTTTTCTTTTGTGGCTGTAATTGGCAGCTGGATAACTTTAGAAGAGCTGTTAAGTTCCTTGCCTGTGTAAATGCGCTGGTAATACCCAGGAGGGAAATGCTTGAGGCAGTAGTGATAACTGGGCTATGAGCAGAGTTTCTGGGGGACTAACAATAGCAAGGGGAAGCAAATAGCAAGCACCCAACAACTTGGCTGTTTTGAACGCATCAAAGTTTTTTTCCCCATGTTGTTTGGCACAGTGCTGTGAGCAGATGGTTTTGGGGAACAGATTGGGAGGAGATTCAGTATTGGTTGTATGAGGCCAAAGGTGTCCCTCTGTGCGTGTCTCCTGCTGCGGGAATCCCATCAGTGGGGCTGCTGTTTCCACTCTTGGTGTTGCCATATCTGTGCTGCTCTATTCAGATCCAATGGGTGAGTTGGCAGTGCTTGACAGCTCTGTCAGAATGGCGAGGTGGGGGTGCCCATCCTTAGGGTAACCCTTAGAGAAATGGCCAGGGAAAATGGTCCCTTGTTTGCAAGGAGAGGGGGCTTGCTGTACTTACTAACCAGAACACTCACCTTGGGATGTGCGAGGTAAGGAAATCTTGGTTCTGTGTAGGCTTGAGAAAAGGTGTGTAGGTACCTGTGAGTGGTGTCTGCACAGATGAGGAGATAGAGATAATCAGAGTTGCTTTTTTGGGGTAAAATCTAGGTAACCTAGGGATGGAATGAATATTTTGGGCATAAAATCAGAGGTAAACCATAGGAGACAGAGTGTATATTTTGAGTGTAATGCTTCAGATAGTCTTTTCCATGGAAAGGGAAGCATGTAGCCCCATGATTGGAGGTGTAAATGACAGATTGTCAGAAGGGAACTGAGGCAGCAGCCAAGCAGCACCAAGTCCCTCTACACCAAGGTGAATTGTTTGAAGCTGATTAGGTGGTGACTTAGAAAACTGGGGTCTCCAGGCAGAGGTGATCACCAGAGACCCGCAATGTAGCCACTCAGAGACCTTCTAAGGGGATGTAAGTATGGTAACAAGTGTTGGGGAATGTCCTGAAGGTGGAACAGGAATGCGGGGAACAAAATGAACCCTCCTGGAATGCTGAGCCCTCCCATCAGCTACTACCGAAGTACCTCTGTATGCACTGCGGGAGCTGATGGCCAGGACCCCCGGTGGGCTGGGATCACTGCAGGGTGTTGTCAGCAAGGAATGCCTGGCTTCTAAAACTCACCAGCTGAGTCTTAGAGGCTTCTTTGCCAAGCTGCTTTCAGGCAGCCAAATTGGCCCCGGCAGGGACTCTGTGCCTGCTCTCCCGTAGTTCCCAGGGATCTCTGGGCCTTCACGCCAGCACCGAGATGTTCTCGGGAAGGCCCTCAGATCCCCGGAGCAGTCTGGGACACGGGCAAGGTCCCGCTGCATTTCGGGAGCAGATTGGGCCCCCCTGGAGGGACAGTGCTGTTGGTGCACCCCAGGCTCGGGGACACTCGGAGGACTCCGGCGCGCACTGAAAGGGATCTTCGGGGAGCTCCTCCGAGTGCCCCAAGCTGGGGAGCTCAAAGCAAAGTCCCTGGAATGGATTCAGGCATTCCTGAGAGTATCAGAGGTATAGCTGTCCGTCCTAGCCATGCAGCTCTGGAATGGACTTGGAACTGGAATCTAAAAGTGGTGCTCTAACGGCAAAAGGAGTGTGGGATTGGAATTAAGGAAGGAGTGGTGATGGTACCGTTGGCTGTTTTTTCTTGACTGGATTTGTGAGAGCTGCAGGAGTGCAAGGTGTGGGTTCCAGTCCCCAGCATTTGGTTTGCACGTGTCCTGGTCAGACACAGGTCCAGCTTCCTCAGCCCTTAACACACCGGAGGGAGAATTAAGGGATGGCACTGTGAAGGTGATTGGTGTGACAGGGGTTAAACTGGGAAAACACTGGGTAATTCCTCGGTTGGTTAATTTGCAAGCTCCCCTAAACCTTTGCTCGGAAGAGATTGGTTGGACAAGTTGAGGCAGAAATGAACTTGGAAAATGGGGAGATGGAAACTGTAGTTGCTGAAACTAAATGTATGAGAGCAGCAGCTCTTCTTGTGCAGGAAGTAACTCGCGTCAGCAGCACCGTCCCAACTGAAGCGGCAGATGCAGTTGTTCCTGTGGTGTGGGCCAGTGGAAAACAGTGTGGCCTATGAAGGGCCAGGTTAGACAGTTGTCAAACAGTAGCAGAAGTGACTCTCCAGGTAGCCCAATATAAATATGAGAAGCAAAGTGGTCAAGTAAACCAGTGCATGCTGTGACTGCAGAGGCAGGGATAGGTTGGGATCCAAAAAACTGGGGTGGAGATGCTTGTGATTTAAGTGCTTTAGAACATGTTTCAGAGGGTGAAGTGTTTGCTGAAGCACAGCAAATAACAGGAGGGAAAGTGGAAGGTGACCCCGATGGTTATCCCGTCAGGCCTGATGTGGTGGAGGATTTTACTCAGCCTGAACTTGCTGGTGTTCTGGAGAGGTTTAAAGCAAAGACCAGGGAGTCTGTGATCTCCTGGGCAGTTGGGCTGCATGAGCTGGGAGCCTCTGGGATCAGATTGGACTGGGCAGACAGGGAGCAGTTTGTCCCGTGGAGCTGGACTGGGTTTGTTCAGGATGCTTTCGGAGGCAGGGCTGGAGAGGCTCCTTTGTTGGTTGTAGTGGTGGAAGGTTGTCCCAGGAGGGCTGGAGCCTTTGACCTCCTGCTCCCCCCATGAGCCCCGACGGGACCGTGCACTTGGCAATGGAGGGCCCCCCATTGCTGAGTCAGCGGTTCCGGGGGCCGGCAGGGATGGGATCAGGATGCTGAGCTCCAGCCAAGGCAGGGCAGGAATTGGTGCAGCCACTGCAAGAAGTGAAGGCAGAGTGAGATGAAGGCCAAGCTCCAGCACAAGGGTGGGTGAGAAAAGCCCATGGCCCTCAGGTGGAGCTTTGAATTCCTTGGAAAAATGGATCTTGTCAAAGGGCTCAGGCCCATGTGGGTGCTGGAGCGGAGGCCTCTTCAACTCATGGTCAGCCTAAAAAGGTGCAAGGACAGCAAGTTTGGATGATAGAACGAGGTGGCAAACAAGGTGAAGTGGTAAAGAGAAAAGCTGAGCTTCAGATTGGTCCTGTGCCACAGCAGCCTTGTGGAGTGCTTGTTGCTGTGCCTGACTGTGGAATGGCAGTGGATATTTCCAAGGGCTGCCTTGTGCTGAGGAACACTGGGGTCAGTTCCCTTTCCCTGGGCAGGGCAGGCAGGGCAAGTTTACCTGTCCCCCTGGAGGGTGGCTGGATGAGACTTGATCACCAAATGCAAACAGTACGTAGAGGAGGTCCATTGGTGACCTTTGGGCATCAGGTAGAACAACTCACTGCTCACTCCTGGGGGGATATATTTACAGCATTCTCACCATCGGATAGGAAGTTTTTGAAGACTTTATTTCATCCACTAATCATAGTAATTACACTGATTTTATGAACAATAGGGAGTTGTTGTCTATGGCATCTCCTCCAAGAAGTTGTTTCTTGCATGTGTCTATCCTGACCAGGGATCAAAGGAGCGAAGGGAAAGGATGAGAAGTTCCCCGAGAGTTGCTGCCCAGGGGCTGCTGCCCCTGAGGAACAGGGTGAAGGCTGTCTGTGCTCAGGTGCCCTGGCTGAAGTGTGCAGTTGGTGTGAGTGTTGCTGGAGAAAGGCAGGCCAGGTGTGTGCAGCTGTTCCGTGCCCTCCACCCTTGGCCCTGCTGGGGCACCCGGCCAGCGCTCCAGGGGTGGCCAACTTGGAGCTCCCGAGAAGCTGCCCATACCCACAGCCGGATAGTGCCAGGCCTGGCCTAAAGCCGGCTCTGTTGGTCAGAGTCTGGCCAGCAGGAACCTCTTGTAGCCGCCCCGCAGCCTCCCCTGCGGGTGGACGCACCCATAGGAATTGTGGCAGTTCCCGGAGACTGCGGGATCGGCTGCGCCGGGGCTGCCCATCTGCCCTGTGGGCTGGGGGTGGAGCGTGAGGGGGCCGTGGGGGAGAGATTTCTGCTTAGCCACAGTTCTGTCTCTCGAGGCAATCAGGATTTGATACCTTGCTCATTTATCAGATCCCATAAATCTGTATCTGATGTGTTGGATTGGGTTTGTTTCAACTGTTCCTATTATCCTGTGACTTGTGAGGAGTTGTTTCCTCAAGTGCCTTGCCCGTGGGCACAACAGCAGGTGTGTGCAGCAGCTGGAGACTGGGCAGGTTTGGGGGCAGTGGTGTCCCAGCTCCCTTTGCCATCCCTGCTGCAGGGTGGGAGCTGCACAGAGCCAGCAGCGTCCAGCTGGAGGATCCAGGAGGACGCAGCTCTGCTTTTCTGGGAGGTAAGAGGTGGGGGTGCAGGAGCTGGAAGGGGTGTTCTCCAGGCAGAGGGAGGGAAGGAGCAGAGAGAACTGCAGCCCCCAGCAGCTCGGTCAGTGCTGGATGGACTCGGGGCTGGGAAAGGTCACTCAGTGTGAGGGCAGGTGAGAGCCCAGGGTGGCCCTGGCAGCCCTGGGAACAAGTCCAGTGGGCAAAGGAATGGACCCTGGAGAGCTGGGCAAACAGCTGGAGGAGTTTCAAGGAGAAGCAGGAAACTGGACAAGTTGCAGCAGCTCCTTTTATGTGTGTGTGTGTGTGTGTGTAGCCAGGTCTAGTGCAGCCACGAGTGAGGTGGGAAATGAACCTCAGGAGGCTGGGAATGAGTCCCACAAACTGGTTACAATGGGATTGAGTCTTCCCAAGTGTCTGAAAAGCTTTACTTTAGTTTGACTTTATAAATTGAAAACTGAAATGATTGTCTAGGTGTTAGGCCTTGCTGTCGTGTGTCTTTGGTGAGGTGTTGACTCAGTACCTTTCTTGGAGCTGCTGTTTGGTGTCCCTAATTGACCTGTAAGGTCCTGGTTTGTTCCCTGCTTCTCCCAGCTTGTTCAGGAGATGGAATTCCAGCGCTACAGTATAGATGGCTCATGGTGCTCCCAAAAGGAGCCTTTCTGCCTTCGGGACAAGTTGTGATGCCACTGGAGCTGTTGGGAGAAGCGGAGGGTCGGCAGTGCCAGGCCTGGAATGCTGCTGCTGTGGCACAGACGCTGCTCCCTGGCAGGTTCTTGGGTTGGATTCCTTGGCTGCCACTGGGCAAGGCCTGAAAGGGCCTCAGTTGTGTAGGGAACAAAACATGGAATGGGAAAGCAAAGCTGGGGAGGTTCTGGTTTCAGAAAGGTTCATTGCCTTCTCTCTCTGAAGGGACACTCACCAGGTCCAGCTGTGGTAAGAAGAGCAAGTGGGCTGTGAAGGTTTGGGGCAGTCTGGAAGCTCCCTTGTGCCCAAAGGATCCTGGCAAGTGCAGCCCTGGAAGAGTCAGGAATAATGAAAAGTGCCTCAGTTCTCATAAAGCTCAGCTTTGTAAGACACGTCTCAAGACCAGACAAAATCCTCCAGCAGTGAGCTTGGCAGAAAAGGCCTGTGAAGCAAAGCAGCATGAAAATCTAGAACTGCTTGGGGATGGCAGGTGAAAGCTGGAGCCCTCCCAGGTCAAGGTGTCTGATCCCCACAATCCTCTTTGTGTCCTCTGCCAGAAGCTGCCCTTGGTCATTCTTGTGGTTTGCAGGTTGTAAAAAGACCCTTGAGATTTGCTTCTGGGAACGGGGATCCATTTCCTGATGGGAGTCCTTGAAATACAAGTGAGTGTGTATGGGAAATGAGGAGGCTCCAGGAGTGCTGGGGCTGGAGAGTCCACAGTGAGTATGGTTTGAGTGTCCTGATGTCCCTGACCCAATGCCGTGTTGTCATCAAGTCCCTTCATTCTGATTTAAATTGTCTTTAAATGTGCTGGAAGTCCAAATTGAAGTAGAAAATGCTTGTGGAAAGCTTAGTGTTCCCAAGGGAATGCTTTAGGGACGTGCAGCTTGTGAACTGCAGAAATAATTCGGGTTCCCCCAGAAACCTGCTGGGCTGTTTAGGAGGTTTTTCTTCCCCCCTTTTTTTCTTCCCCCCTTTTTTTCTTCCCCCCTTTTTCTCGTCCCCCCTTTTTCTCGTCCCCCCTTTTTCTCGTCCCCCCTTTTTCTCGTCCCCCCTTTTTCTCGTCCCCCCTTTTTCTCGTCCCCCCTTTTTCTCGTCCCCCCTTTTTCTCGTCCCCCCTTTTTCTCGTCCCCCCTTTTTCTCGTCCCCCCTTTTTCTCGTCCCCCCTTTTTCTCGTCCCCCCTTTTTCGCGTCCCCCCTTTTTCTCGTCCCCCCTTTTTCTCGTCCCCCCTTTTTCTCGTCCCCCCTTTTTCTCGTCCCCCCTTTTTCTCGTCCCCCCTTTTTCTCGTCCCCCCTTTTTCTCGTCCCCCCTTTTTCTCGTCCCCCCTTTTTCTCGTCCCCCCTTTTTCTCGTCCCCCCTTTTTCTCGTCCCCCCTTTTTCTCGTCCCCCCTTTTTCTCGTCCCCCCTTTTTCTCGTCCCCCCTTTTTCTCGTCCCCCCTTTCTCTCGTCCCCCCTTTCTCTCGTCCCCCCTTTCTCTCGTCCCCCCTTTCTCTCGTCCCCCCTTTTCTCGTCCCCCCTTTTCTCGTCCCCCCTTTTCTCGTCCCCCCTTTTCTCGTCCCCCCTTTTCTCGTCCCCCTTCTTCTCGTCCCCCTTCTTCTCGTCCCCCTTCTTCTCGTCCCCGTTCTTCTCGTCCCCGTTCTTCTCGTCCCCCTTTTTCGCGTCTCCCCTTTTTCGCGTCTCCCCTTTTTCGCGTCTCCCCTTTTTCGCGTCTCCCCTTTTTCGCGTCTCCCCTTTTTCGCGTCTCCCCTTTTTCGCGTCTCCCCTTTTTCGCGTCTCCCCTTTTTCGCGTCCCCCCTTTTTGGCGTCCCCCCTTCTTCTCGTCCTTCCTTTTTCGCGTCCCCCCTTTTTCGCGTCCCCCCTTTTTCGCGTCCCCCCTTTTTCGCGTCCCCCCTTTTTCGCGTCCCCCCTTTTTCGCGTCCCCCCTTTTTCGCGTCCCCCCTTTTTCGCGTCCCCCCTTTTTCGCGTCCCCCCTTTTTCGCGTCCCCCCTTTTTCGCGTCCCCCCTTTTTCGCGTCCCCCCTTTTGCTCGTCCCCCCTTTTTCGCGTCCCCCCTTTTTCGCGTCCCCCCTTTTTCGCGTCCCCCCTTTTTCGCGTCCCCCCTTTTTCGCGTCCCCCCTTTTTCGCGTCCCCCCTTTTGCTCGTCCCCCCTTTTGCTCGTCCCCCCTTTTGCTCGTCCCCCCTTTCTCGCGTCCCCCCTTTCTCGCGTCCCCCCTTTCTCGCGTCCCCCCTTTCTCGCGTCCCCCCTTTCTCGCGTCCCCCCTTTCTCGCGTCCCCCCTTTCTCGCGTCCCCCCTTTCTCGCGTCCCCCCTTTCTCGCGTCCCCCCTTTCTCGCGTCCCCCCTTTCTCGCGTCCCCCCTTTCTCGCGTCCCCCCTTTCTCGCGTCCCCCCTTTCTCGCGTCCCCCCTTTCTCGCGTCCCCCCTTTCTCGCGTCCCCCCTTTTTCTCGTCCCCCCTTTTCGCGTCCCCCCTTTTTCTCGTCCCCCCTTTTTCTCGTCCCCCCTTTTTCTCGTCCCCCTTCTTCTCGTTCCCCCTTCTTCTCGTCCCCCCTTTTCTCGTCCCCCCTTTTTCTCGTCCCCCCTTTTTCTCGTCCCCCCTTTTTCTCGTCCCCCCTTTTTCTCGTCCACCTTTTTCTCGTCCCCCCTTTTTCTCGTCCCCCCTTTTTCTCGTCCCCCTTTTTCTCGTCCCCCTTTTTCTCGTCCCCCCTTCTTCTTTTCCCCGCTTTTCTCGTCCCCCCTTTTCTCGTCCCCCCTTTTCTCGTCCCCCCTTTTCTCGTCCCCCCTTTTCTCGTCCCCCCTTTTCTCGTCCCCCCTTTTCTCGTCCCCCCTTTTCTCGTCCCCCCTTTTCTCGTCCCCCCTTTCTCTCGTCCCCCCTTTCTCTCTTCCCCCCTTTTTCGCGTCCCCCCTTTTTCGCGTCCCCCCTTTTTCGCGTCCCCCCTTTTTCGCGTCCCCCCTTTTTCGCGTCCCCCCTTTTTCGCGTCCCCCCTTTTTCGCGTCCCCCCTTTTTCGCGTCCCCCCTTTTTCGCGTCCCCCCTTTTTCGCGTCCCCCCTTTTTCGCGTCCCCCCTTTCTCGCGTCCCCCCTTTCTCGCGTCCCCCCTTTCTCGCGTCCCCCCTTTCTCGCGTCCCCCCTTTCTCGCGTCCCCCCTTTCTCGCGTCCCCCCTTTCTCGCGTCCCCCCTTTCTCGCGTCCCCCCTTTCTCGCGTCCCCCCTTTCTCGCGTCCCCCCTTTCTCGCGTCCCCCCTTTCTCGCGTCCCCCCTTTCTCGCGTCCCCCCTTTCTCGCGTCCCCCCTTTCTCGCGTCCCCCCTTTCTCGCGTCCCCCCTTTCTCGCGTCCCCCCTTTCTCGCGTCCCCCCTTTCTCGCGTCCCCCCTTTCTCGCGTCCCCCCTTTCTCGCGTCCCCCCTTTCTCGCGTCCCCCCTTTCTCGCGTCCCCCCTTTCTCGCGTCCCCCCTTTCTCGCGTCCCCCCTTTCTCGCGTCCCCCCTTTCTCGCGTCCCCCCTTTCTCGCGTCCCCCCTTTCTCGCGTCCCCCCTTTCTCGCGTCCCCCCTTTTTCTCGTCCCCCCTTTTTCTCTTCCCCCCTTTTTCTCTCCCCCCCTTTCTTAAGAATTAAGCGATGGCACTGTGAAGGTGGTTGGTGTGACAGGGGTTAAACTGGGAAAACACTGGGTAATTCCTCGGTTGGTTAATTTGCAAGCTCCCCTAAACCTTTGCTGGGAAGAGATTGGTTGGACAAGTTGAGGCAGAAATGAACTTGGAAAATGGGGAGATGGAAACTGTAGTTGCTGAAACTAAATGTGTGAGAGCAGCAGCTCTTCTTGTGCAGGAAGTAACTCGCGTCAGCAGCACCGTCCCAACTGAAGCGGCAGATGCAGTTGTTCCTGTGGTGTGGGCCAGTGGAAAACAGTGTGGCCTATGAAGGGCCAGGTTAGACAGTTGTCAAACAGTAGCAGAAGTGACTCTCCAGGTAGCCCAATATAAATATGAGAAGCAAAGTGGTCAAGTAAACCAGTGCATGCTGTGACTGCAGAGGCAGGGATAGGTTGGGATCCAAAAAACTGGGGTGGAGATGCTTGTGATTTAAGTGCTTTAGAACATGTTTCAGAGGGTGAAGTGTTTGCTGAAGCACAGCAAATAACAGGAGGGAAAGTGGAAGGTGACCCCGATGGTTATCCCGTCAGGCCTGATGTGGTGGAGGATTTTACTCAGCCTGAACTTGCTGGTGTTCTGGAGAGGTTTAAAGCAAAGACCAGGGAGTCTGTGATCTCCTGGGCAGTTGGGCTGCATGAGCTGGGAGCCTCTGGGATCAGATTGGACTGGGCAGACAGGGAGCAGTTTGTCCCGTGGAGCTGGACTGGGTTTGTTCAGGATGCTTTCGGAGGCAGGGCTGGAGAGGCTCCTTTGTTGGTTGTAGTGGTGGAAGGTTGTCCCAGGAGGGCTGGAGCCTTTGACCTCCTGCTCCCCCCATGAGCCCCGACGGGACCGTGCACTTGGCAATGGAGGGCCCCCCATTGCTGAGTCAGCGGTTCCGGGGGCCGGCAGGGATGGGATCAGGATGCTGAGCTCCAGCCAAGGCAGGGCAGGAATTGGTGCAGCCACTGCAAGAAGTGAAGGCAGAGTGAGATGAAGGCCAAGCTCCAGCACAAGGGTGGGTGAGAAAAGCCCATGGCCCTCAGGTGGAGCTTTGAATTCCTTGGAAAAATGGATCTTGTCAAAGGGCTCAGGCCCATGTGGGTGCTGGAGCGGAGGCCTCTTCAACTCATGGTCAGCCTAAAAAGGTGCAAGGACAGCAAGTTTGGATGATAGAACGAGGTGGCAAACAAGGTGAAGTGGTAAAGAGAAAAGCTGAGCTTCAGATTGGTCCTGTGCCACAGCAGCCTTGTGGAGTGCTTGTTGCTGTGCCTGACTGTGGAATGGCAGTGGATATTTCCAAGGGCTGCCTTGTGCTGAGGAACACTGGGGTCAGTTCCCTTTCCCTGGGCAGGGCAGGCAGGGCAAGTTTACCTGCCCCCCTGGAGGGTGGCTGGATGAGACTTGATCACCAAATGCAAACAGTAAGTAGAGGAGGTCCATTGGTGACCTTTGGGCATCAGGTAGAACAACTCACTGCTCACTCCTGGGGGGATATATTTACAGCATTCTCACCATCGGATAGGAAGTTTTTGAAGACTTTATTTCATCCACTAATCATAGTAATTACACTGATTTTATGAACAATAGGGAGTTGTTGTCTATGGCATCTCCTCCAAGAAGTTGTTTCTTGCATGTGTCTATCCTGACCAGGGATCAAAGGAGCGAAGGGAAAGGATGAGAAGTTCCCCGAGAGTTGCTGCCCAGGGGCTGCTGCCCCTGAGGAACAGGGTGAAGGCTGTCTGTGCTCAGGTGCCCTGGCTGAAGTGTGCAGTTGGTGTGAGTGTTGCTGGAGAAAGGCAGGCCAGGTGTGTGCAGCTGTTCCGTGCCCTCCACCCTTGGCCCTGCTGGGGCACCCGGCCAGCGCTCCAGGGGTGGCCAACTTGGAGCTCCCGAGAAGCTGCCCATACCCACAGCCGGATAGTGCCAGGCCTGGCCTAAAGCCGGCTCTGTTGGTCAGAGTCTGGCCAGCAGGAACCTCTTGTAGCCGCCCCGCAGCCTCCCCTGCGGGTGGACGCACCCATAGGAATTGTGGCAGTTCCCGGAGACTGCGGGATCGGCTGCGCCGGGGCTGCCCATCTGCCCTGTGGGCTGGGGGTGGAGCGTGAGGGGGCCGTGGGGGAGAGATTTCTGCTTAGCCACAGTTCTGTCTCTCGAGGCAGTCAGGATTTGATACCTTGCTCATTTATCAGATCCCATAAATCTGTATCTGATGTGTTCGATTGGGTTTGTTTCAACTGTTCCTATTATCCTGTGACTTGTGAGGAGTTGTTTCCTCAAGTGCCTTGCCCGTGGGCACAACAGCAGGTGTGTGCAGCAGCTGGAGACTGGGCAGGTTTGGGGGCAGTGGTGTCCCAGCTCCCTTTGCCATCCCTGCTGCAGGGTGGGAGCTGCACAGAGCCAGCAGCGTCCAGCTGGAGGATCCAGGAGGACGCAGCTCTGCTTTTCTGGGAGGTAAGAGGTGGGGGTGCAGGAGCTGGAAGGGGTGTTCTCCAGGCAGAGGGAGGGAAGGAGCAGAGAGAACTGCAGCCCCCAGCAGCTCGGTCAGTGCTGGATGGACTCGGGGCTGGGAAAGGTCACTCAGTGTGAGGGCAGGTGAGAGCCCAGGGTGGCCCTGGCAGCCCTGGGAACAAGTCCAGTGGGCAAAGGAATGGACCCTGGAGAGCTGGGCAAACAGCTGGAGGAGTTTCAAGGAGAAGCAGGAAACTGGACAAGTTGCAGCAGCTCCTTTTATGTGTGTGTGTGTGTGTGTGTAGCCAGGTCTAGTGCAGCCACGAGTGAGGTGGGAAATGAACCTCAGGAGGCTGGGAATGAGTCCCACAAACTGGTTACAATGGGATTGAGTCTTCCCAAGTGTCTGAAAAGCTTTACTTTAGTTTGACTTTATAAATTGAAAACTGAAATGATTGTCTAGGTGTTAGGCCTTGCTGTCCTGTGTCTTTGGTGAGGTGTTGACTCAGTACCTTTCTTGGAGCTGCTGTTTGGTGTCCCTAATTGACCTGTAAGGTCCTGGTTTGTTCCCTGCTTCTCCCAGCTTGTTCAGGAGATGGAATTCCAGCGCTACAGTATAGATGGCTCATGGTGCTCCCAAAAGGAGCCTTTCTGCCTTCGGGACAAGTTGTGATGCCACTGGAGCTGTTGGGAGAAGCGGAGGGTCGGCAGTGCCAGGCCTGGAATGC
The DNA here is from genome assembly GCA_038380795.1 of Pyrocephalus nanus. NCBI lineage: Eukaryota > Metazoa > Chordata > Aves > Passeriformes > Tyrannidae > Pyrocephalus > Pyrocephalus nanus. The sequence continues at coordinate 117,643,197 of CM076259.1, forward strand.
TGCTGCTGTGGCACAGACGCTGCTCCCTGGCAGGTTCTTGGGTTGGATTCCTTGGCTGCCACTGGGCAAGGCCTGAAAGGGCCTCAGTTGTGTAGGGAACAAAACATGGAATGGGAAAGCAAAGCTGGGGAGGTTCTGGTTTCAGAAAGGTTCATTGCCTTCTCTTTCTGAAGGGACACTCACCAGGTCCAGCTGTGGTAAGAAGAGCAAGTGGGCTGTGAAGGTTTGGGGCAGTCTGGAAGCTCCCTTGTGCCCAAAGGATCCTGGCAAGTGCAGCCCTGGAAGAGTCAGGAATAATGAAAAGTGCCTCCCTCAGTTCTCATAAAGTTCAGCTTTGTAAGACACGTCTCAAGACCAGACAAAATCCTCCAGCAGTGAGCTTGGCAGAAAAGGCCTGTGAAGCAAAGCAGCATGAAAATCTAGAACTGCTTGGGGATGGCAGGTGAAAGCTGGAGCCCTCCCAGGTCAAGGTGTCTGATCCCCACAATCCTCTTTGTGTCCTCTGCCAGAAGCTGCCCTTGGTCATTCTTGTGGTTTGCAGGTTGTAAAAAGACCCTTGAGATTTGCTTCTGGGAACGGGGATCCATTTCCTGATGGGAGTCCTTGAAATACAAGTGAGTGTGTATGGGAAATGAGGAGGCTCCAGGAGTGCTGGGGCTGGAGAGTCCACAGTGAGTATGGTTTGAGTGTCCTGATGTCCCTGACCCAATGCCGTGTTGTCATCAAGTCCCTTCATTCTGATTTAAATTGTCTTTAAATGTGCTGGAAGTCCAAATTGAAGTAGAAAATGCTTGTGGAAAGCTTAGTGTTCCCAAGGGAATGCTTTAGGGACGTGCAGCTTGTGAACTGCAGAAATAATTCGGGTTCCCCCAGAAACCTGCTGGGCTGTTTAGGAGGTTTTTCTTCCCCCCTTTTTTTCTTCCCCCCTTTTTTTCTTCCCCCCTTTTTTTCTTCCCCCCTTTTTTTCTTCCCCCCTTTTTTTCTTCCCCCCTTTTTCTCGTCCCCCCTTTTTCTCGTCCCCCCTTTTTCTCGTCCCCCTTTCTCTCGTCCCCCCTTTTCTCGTCCCCCCTTTTTCTCGTCCCCCTTCTTCTCGTCCCCGTTCTTCTCGTCCCCCTTTTTCGCGTCCCCCCTTTTTCGCGTCCCCCCTTCTTCTCGTCCTTCCTTTTTCGCGTCCCCCCTTTTTCGCGTCCCCCCTTTTGCTCGTCCCCCCTTTTGCTCGTCCCCCCTTTTGCTCGTCCCCCCTTTTTCTCGTCCCCCCTTTTGCTCGTCCCCCCTTTTTCTCGTCCCCCCTTTTTCTCGTCCCCCCTTTTTCTCGTCCCCCCTTTTGCTCGTCCCCCCTTTTGCTCGTCCCCCCTTTTGCTCGTCCCCCCTTTCTCGCGTCCCCCCTTTCTCGCGTCCCCCCTTTTTCTCTTCCCCCTTTTCTCGTCCCCCCTTTTCTCGTCCCCCCTTTTTCTCGTCCCTGCTTTTCTCGTCCCCCCTTTTTCTCGTCCCCCCTTTTTCTCGTCCCCCCTTTTTCTCGTCCCCCCTTTTTCTCGTCCCCCCTTTTTCTCGTCCCCCCTTTTTCTCGTCCCCCCTTCTTCTTTTCTCCGCTTTTCTCGTCCCCCCTTTCTCGCGTCCCCCCTTTCTCGCGTCCCCCCTTTCTCGCGTCCCCCCTTTTTCTCTTTCCCCTTTTCTCGTCCCCCCTTTTCTCGTCCCCCCTTTTTCTCGTCCCTGCTTTTCTCGTCCCCCCTTTTTCTCTTCCCCCCTTTTCTCGTCCCCCCTTTCTGTAGTCCCCCCTTTTTCGCGTCCCCCCTTTTTCGCGTCCCCCCTTTTTCGCGTCCCCCCTTTTTCGCGTCCCCCCTTTTTCGCGTCCCCCCTTTTTCGCGTCCCCCCTTTTTCGCGTCCCCCCTTTTTCGCGTCCCCCCTTTTTCGCGTCCCCCCTTTCTCGCGTCCCCCCTTTCTCGCGTCCCCCCTTTCTCGCGTCCCCCCTTTCTCGCGTCCCCCCTTTCTCGCGTCCCCCCTTTCTCGCGTCCCCCCTTTCTCGCGTCCCCCCTTTCTCGCGTCCCCCCGTTCTCGCGTCCCCCCGTTCTCGCGTCCCCCCGTTCTCGCGTCCCCCCGTTCTCGCGTCCCCCCGTTCTCGCGTCCCCCCGTTCTCGCGTCCCCCCGTTCTCGCGTCCCCCCGTTCTCGCGTCCCCCCGTTCTCGCGTCCCCCCGTTCTCGCGTCCCCCCGTTCTCGCGTCCCCCCGTTCTCGCGTCCCCCCGTTCTCGCGTCCCCCCGTTCTCGCGTCCCCCCGTTCTCGCGTCCCCCCTTTCTCGCGTCCCCCCTTTCTCGCGTCCCCCCTTTCTCGCGTCCCCCCTTTCTCGCGTCCCCCCTTTCTCGCGTCCCCCCTTTCTCGCGTCCCCCCTTTCTCGCGTCCCCCCTTTTCTCGTCCCCCCTTTTTCTCGTCCCCCCTTTTTCTCGTCCCCCCTTTTTCTCTTCCCCCCTTTTTCTCTCCCCCCCTTTCTTAAGAATTAAGCGATGGCACTGTGAAGGTGGTTGGTGTGACAGGGGTTAAACTGGGAAAACACTGGGTAATTCCTCGGTTGGTTAATTTGCAAGCTCCCCTAAACCTTTGCTGGGAAGAGATTGGTTGGACAAGTTGAGGCAGAAATGAACTTGGAAAATGGGGAGATGGAAACTGTAGTTGCTGAAACTAAATGTGTGAGAGCAGCAGCTCTTCTTGTGCAGGAAGTAACTCGCGTCAGCAGCACCGTCCCAACTGAAGCGGCAGATGCAGTTGTTCCTGTGGTGTGGGCCAGTGGAAAACAGTGTGGCCTATGAAGGGCCAAGTTAGACAGTTGTCAAACAGTAGCAGAAGTGACTCTCCAGGTAGCCCAATATAAATATGAGAAGCAAAGTGGTCAAGTAAACCAGTGCATGCTGTGACTGCAGAGGCAGGGATAGGTTGGGATCCAAAAAACTGGGGTGGAGATGCTTGTGATTTAACTGCTTTAGAGCGTGTTTCAGAGGGTGAAGTGTTTGCTGAAGCACAGCAAATAACAGGAGGGAAAGTGGAAGGTGACCCCGATGGTTATCCCGTCAGGCCTGATGTGGTGGAGGATTTTACTCAGCCTGAACTTGCTGGTGTTCTGGAGAGGTTTAAAGCAAAGACCAGGGAGTCTGTGATCTCCTGGGCAGTTGGGCTGCATGAGCTGGGAGCCTCTGGGATCAGATTGGACTGGGCAGACAGGGAGCAGTTTGTCCCGTGGAGCTGGACTGGGTTTGTTCAGGATGCTTTCGGAGGCAGGGCTGGAGAGGCTCCTTTGTTGGTTGTAGTGGTGGAAGGTTGTCCCAGGAGGGCTGGAGCCTTTGACCTCCTGCTCCCCCCATGAGCCCCGACGGGACCGTGCACTTGGCAATGGAGGGCCCCCCATTGCTGAGTCAGCGGTTCCGGGGGCTGGCAGGGATGGGATCAGGATGCTGAGCTCCAGCCAAGGCAGGGCAGGAAATGGTGCAGCCACTGCAAGAAGTGAAGGCAGAGTGAGATGAAGGCCAAGCTCCAGCACAAGGGTGGGTGAGAAAAGCCCATGGCCCTCAGGTGGAGCTTTGAATTCCTTGGAAAAATGGATCTTGTCAAAGGGCTCAGGCCCATGTGGGTGCTGGAGCGGAGGCCTCTTCAACTCATGGTCAGCCTAAAAAGGTGCAAGGACAGCAAGTTTGGATGATAGAACGAGGTGGCAAACAAGGTGAAGTGGTAAAGAGAAAAGCTGAGCTTCAGATTGGTCCTGTGCCACAGCAGCCTTGTGGAGTGCTTGTTGCTGTGCCTGACTGTGGAATGGCAGTGGATATTTCCAAGGGCTGCCTTGTGCTGAGGAACACTGGGGTCAGTTCCCTTTCCCTGGGCAGGGCAGGCAGGGCAAGTTTACCTGCCCCCCTGGAGGGTGGCTGGATGAGACTTGATCACCAAATGCAAACAGTAAGTAGAGGAGGTCCATTGGTGACCTTTGGGCATCAGGTAGAACAACTCACTGCTCACTCCTGGGGGGATATATTTACAGCATTCTCACCATCGGATAGGAAGTTTTTGAAGACTTTATTTCATCCACTAATCATAGTAATTACACTGATTTTATGAACAATAGGGAGTTGTTGTCTATGGCATCTCCTCCAAGAAGTTGTTTCTTGCATGTGTCTATCCTGACCAGGGATCAAAGGAGCGAAGGGAAAGGATGAGAAGTTCCCCGAGAGTTGCTGCCCAGGGGCTGCTGCCCCTGAGGAACAGGGTGAAGGCTGTCTGTGCTCAGGTGCCCTGGCTGAAGTGTGCAGTTGGTGTGAGTGTTGCTGGAGAAAGGCAGGCCAGGTGTGTGCAGCTGTTCCGTGCCCTCCACCCTTGGCCCTGCTGGGGCACCCGGCCAGCGCTCCAGGGGTGGCCAACTTGGAGCTCCCGAGAAGCTGCCCATACCCACAGCCGGATAGTGCCAGGCCTGGCCTAAAGCCGGCTCTGTTGGTCAGAGTCTGGCCAGCAGGAACCTCTTGTAGCCGCCCCGCAGCCTCCCCTGCGGGTGGACGCACCCATAGGAATTGTGGCAGTTCCCGGAGACTGCGGGATCGGCTGCGCCGGGGCTGCCCATCTGCCCTGTGGGCTGGGGGTGGAGCGTGAGGGGGCCGTGGGGGAGAGATTTCTGCTTAGCCACAGTTCTGTCTCTCGAGGCAATCAGGATTTGATACCTTGCTCATTTATCAGATCCCATAAATCTGTATCTGATGTGTTGGATTGGGTTTGTTTCAACTGTTCCTATTATCCTGTGACTTGTGAGGAGTTGTTTCCTCAAGTGCCTTGCCCGTGGGCACAACAGCAGGTGTGTGCAGCAGCTGGAGACTGGGCAGGTTTGGGGGCAGTGGTGTCCCAGCTCCCTTTGCCATCCCTGCTGCAGGGTGGGAGCTGCACAGAGCCAGCAGCGTCCAGCTGGAGGATCCAGGAGGACGCAGCTCTGCTTTTCTGGGAGGTAAGAGGTGGGGGTGCAGGAGCTGGAAGGGGTGTTCTCCAGGCAGAGGGAGGGAAGGAGCAGAGAGAACTGCAGCCCCCAGCAGCTCGGTCAGTGCTGGATGGACTCGGGGCTGGGAAAGGTCACTCAGTGTGAGGGCAGGTGAGAGCCCAGGGTGGCCCTGGCAGCCCTGGGAACAAGTCCAGTGGGCAAAGGAATGGACCCTGGAGAGCTGGGCAAACAGCTGGAGGAGTTTCAAGGAGAAGCAGGAAACTGGACAAGTTGCAGCAGCTCCTTTTATGTGTGTGTGTGTGTGTGTGTAGCCAGGTCTAGTGCAGCCACGAGTGAGGTGGGAAATGAACCTCAGGAGGCTGGGAATGAGTCCCACAAACTGGTTACAATGGGATTGAGTCTTCCCAAGTGTCTGAAAAGCTTTACTTTAGTTTGACTTTATAAATTGAAAACTGAAATGATTGTCTAGGTGTTAGGCCTTGCTGTCCTGTGTCTTTGGTGAGGTGTTGACTCAGTACCTTTCTTGGAGCTGCTGTTTGGTGTCCCTAATTGACCTGTAAGGTCCTGGTTTGTTCCCTGCTTCTCCCAGCTTGTTCAGGAGATGGAATTCCAGCGCTACAGTATAGATGGCTCATGGTGCTCCCAAAAGGAGCCTTTCTGCCTTCGGGACAAGTTGTGATGCCACTGGAGCTGTTGGGAGAAGCGGAGGGTCGGCAGTGCCAGGCCTGGAATGCTGCTGCTGTGGCACAGACGCTGCTCCCTGGCAGGTTCTTGGGTTGGATTCCTTGGCTGCCACTGGGCAAGGCCTGAAAGGGCCTCAGTTGTGTAGGGAACAAAACATGGAATGGGAAAGCAAAGCTGGGGAGGTTCTGGTTTCAGAAAGGTTCATTGCCTTCTCTTTCTGAAGGGACACTCACCAGGTCCAGCTGTGGTAAGAAGAGCAAGTGGGCTGTGAAGGTTTGGGGCAGTCTGGAAGCTCCCTTGTGCCCAAAGGATCCTGGCAAGTGCAGCCCTGGAAGAGTCAGGAATAATGAAAAGTGCCTCAGTTCTCATAAAGTTCAGCTTTGTAAGACACGTCTCAAGACCAGACAAAATCCTCCAGCAGTGAGCTTGGCAGAAAAGGCCTGTGAAGCAAAGCAGCATGAAAATCTAGAACTGCTTGGGGATGGCAGGTGAAAGCTGGAGCCCTCCCAGGTCAAGGTGTCTGATCCCCACAATCCTCTTTGTGTCCTCTGCCAGAAGCTGCCCTTGGTCATTCTTGTGGTTTGCAGGTTGTAAAAAGACCCTTGAGATTTGCTTCTGGGAACGGGGATCCATTTCCTGATGGGAGTCCTTGAAATACAAGTGAGTGTGTATGGGAAATGAGGAGGCTCCAGGAGTGCTGGGGCTGGAGAGTCCACAGTGAGTATGGTTTGAGTGTCCTGATGTCCCTGACCCAATGCCGTGTTGTCATCAAGTCCCTTCATTCTGATTTAAATTGTCTTTAAATGTGCTGGAAGTCCAAATTGAAGTAGAAAGTGCTTGTGGAAAGCTTAGTGTTCCCAAGGGAATGCTTTAGGGACGTGCAGCTTGTGAACTGCAGAAATAATTCGGGTTCCCCCAGAAACCTGCTGGGCTGTTTAGGAGGTTTTTCTTCCCCCCTTTTTTTCTTCCCCCCTTTTTTTCTTCCCCCCTTTTTTTCTTCCCCCCTTTTTTTCTTCCCCCCTTTTTTTCTTCCCCCATTTTTCTCGTCCCCCCTTTTTCTCGTCCCCCCTTTTTCTCGTCCCCCCTTTTTCTCGTCCCCCCTTTTTCTCGTCCCCCCTTTTTCTCGTCCCCCCTTTCTCTCGTCCCCCCTTTTCTCGTCCCCCCTTTTCTCGTCCCCCCTTTTCTCGTCCCCCTTCTTCTCGTCCCCGTTCTTCTCGTCCCCCTTTTTCGCGTCCCCCCTTTTTCGCGTCCCCCCTTCTTCTCGTCCTTCCTTTTTTCGCGTCCCCCCTTCTTCTCGTCCTTCCTTTTTCGCGTCCCCCCTTTTTCGCGTCCCCCCTTTTTCGCGTCCCCCCTTTTTCGCGTCCCCCCTTTTTCGCGTCCCCCCTTTTTCGCGTCCCCCCTTTTTCTCGTCCCCCCTTTTTCTCGTCCCCCCTTTTGCTCGTCCCCCCTTTTGCTCGTCCCCCCTTTTGCTCGTCCCCCCTTTTTCTCGTCCCCCCTTTTTCTCGTCCCCCCTTTTTCTCGTCCCCCCTTTTTCTCGTCCCCCCTTTTCTCGTCCCCCCTTTTTCTCGTCCCCCCTTTCTCTCGTCCCCCCTTTTTCTCGTCCCCCCTTTCTCTCGTCCCCCCTGTCTCTCGTCCCCCCTTTCTCTCGTCCCCCCTTTCTCTCGTCCCCCCTTTTCTCGTCCCCCCTTTTCTCGTCCCCCTTCTTCTCGTCCCCGTTCTTCTCGTCCCCGTTCTTCTCGTCCCCGTTCTTCTCGTCCCCCTTTTTCGCGTCCCCCCTTTTTCGCGTCCCCCCTTTTTCGCGTCTCCCCTTTTTCGCGTCCCCACTTTTTCGCGTCCCCCCTTCTTCTCGTCCTTCCTTTTTCGCGTCCCCCCTTTTTCGCGTCCCCCCTTTTTCGCGTCCCCCCTTTTTCGCGTCCCCCCTTTTTCGCGTCCCCCCTTTTTCGCGTCCCCCCTTTTTCTCGTCCCCCCTTTTGCTCGTCCCCCCTTTCTCGCGTCCCCCCTTTCTCGCGTCCCCCCTTTCTCGCGTCCCCCCTTTCTCGCGTCCCCCCTTTCTCGCGTCCCCCCTTTCTCGCGTCCCCCCTTTCTCGCGTCCCCCCTTTCTCGCGTCCCCCCTTTCTCGCGTCCCCCCTTTCTCGCGTCCCCCCTTTCTCGCGTCCCCCCTTTCTCGCGTCCCCCCTTTCTCGCGTCCCCCCTTTCTCGCGTCCCACCTTTCTCGCGTCCCCCCTTTTTCTCGTCCCCCCTTTTCGCGTCCCTCCTTTTTCTCGTCCCCCCTTTTTCTCGTCCCCGCTTTTCTCGTCGCCCCTTTTTCTCGTCCCCCCTTTTTCTCGTCCCCCCTTTTTCTCGTCCCCGCTTTTCTCGTCGCCCCTTTTTCTCGTCGCCCCTTTTTCTCGTCCCCCCTTTTTCTCGTCCCCCCTTTTCTCGTCCCCCCTTTTTCTCGTCCCCCCTTTTTCTCGTCCCCCCTTTTTCTCGTCCCCCCTTTTTCTCGTCCCCCTTTTTCTCGTCCCCCCTTCTTCTTTTCCCCGCTTTTCTCGTCCCCGCTTTTCTCGTCCCCGCTTTTCTCGTCCCCGCTTTTCTCGTCCCCCCTTTTCTCGTCCCCCCTTTTCTCGTCCCCCCTTTTCTCGTCCCCCCTTTCTCTCGTCCCCCCTTTTTCGCGTCCCCCCTTCTTCGCGTCCCCCCTTCTTCGCGTCCCCCCTTTTTCGCGTCCCCCCTTTTTCGCGTCCCCCCTTTTTCGCGTCCCCCCTTTTTCGCGTCCCCCCTTTCTCGCGTCCCCCCTTTCTCGCGTCCCCCCTTTCTCGCGTCCCCCCTTTCTCGCGTCCCCCCTTTCTCGCGTCCCCCCTTTCTCGCGTCCCCCCTTTCTCGCGTCCCCCCTTTCTCGCGTCCCCCCTTTCTCGCGTCCCCCCTTTCTCGCGTCCCCCCTTTCTCGCGTCCCCCCTTTCTCGCGTCCCCCCTTTCTCGCGTCCCCCCTTTCTCGCGTCCCCCCTTTCTCGCGTCCCCCCTTTCTCGCGTCCCCCCTTTCTCGCGTCCCCCCTTTCTCGCGTCCCCCCTTTCTCGCGTCCCCCCTTTCTCGCGTCCCCCCTTTTTCTCTTCCCCCCTTTTTCTCGTCCCCCCTTTTTCTCGTCCCCCCTTTTTCTCTTCCCCCCTTTTTCTCTCCCCCCCTTTCTTAAGAATTAAGCGATGGCACTGTGAAGGTGGTTGGTGTGACAGTGGTTAAACTGGGAAAACACTGGGTAATTCCTCGGTTGGTTAATTTGCAAGCTCCCCTAAACCTTTGCTGGGAAGAGATTGGTTGGACAAGTTGAGGCAGAAATGAACTTGGAAAATGGGGAGATGGAAACTGTAGTTGCTGAAACTAAATGTGTGAGAGCAGCAGCTCTTCTTGTGCAGGAAGTAACTCGCGTCAGCAGCACCGTCCCAACTGAAGCGGCAGATGCAGTTGTTCCTGTGGTGTGGGCCAGTGGAAAACAGTGTGGCCTATGAAGGGCCAAGTTAGACAGTTGTCAAACAGTAGCAGAAGTGACTCTCCAGGTAGCCCAATATAAATATGAGAAGCAAAGTGGTCAAGTAAACCAGTGCATGCTGTGACTGCAGAGAGAGGCAGGGATAGGTTGGGATCCAAAAAACTGGGGTGGAGATGCTTGTGATTTAACTGCTTTAGAGCGTGTTTCAGAGGGTGAAGTGTTTGCTGAAGCACAGCAAATAACAGGAGGGAAAGTGGAAGGTGACCCCGATGGTTATCCCGTCAGGCCTGATGTGGTGGAGGATTTTACTCAGCCTGAACTTGCTGGTGTTCTGGAGAGGTTTAAAGCAAAGACCAGGGAGTCTGTGATCTCCTGGGCAGTTGGGCTGCATGAGCTGGGAGCCTCTGGGATCAGATTGGACTGGGCAGACAGGGAGCAGTTTGTCCCGTGGAGCTGGACTGGGTTTGTTCAGGATGCTTTCGGAGGCAGGGCTGGAGAGGCTCCTTTGTTGGTTGTAGTGGTGGAAGGTTGTCCCAGGAGGGCCGGAGCCTTTGACCTCCTGCTCCCCCCATGAGCCCCGACGGGACCGTGCACTTGGCAATGGAGGGCCCCCCATTGCTGAGTCAGCGGTTCCGGGGGCTGGCAGGGATGGGATCAGGATGCTGAGCTCCAGCCAAGGCAGGGCAGGAAATGGTGCAGCCACTGCAAGAAGTGAAGGCAGAGTGAGATGAAGGCCAAGCTCCAGCACAAGGGTGGGTGAGAAAAGCCCATGGCCCTCAGGTGGAGCTTTGAATTCCTTGGAAAAATGGATCTTGTCAAAGGGCTCAGGCCCATGTGGGTGCTGGAGCGGAGGCCTCTTCAACTCATGGTCAGCCTAAAAAGGTGCAAGGACAGCAAGTTTGGATGATAGAACGAGGTGGCAAACAAGGTGAAGTGGTAAAGAGAAAAGCTGAGCTTCAGATTGGTCCTGTGCCACAGCAGCCTTGTGGAGTGCTTGTTGCTGTGCCTGACTGTGGAATGGCAGTGGATATTTCCAAGGGCTGCCTTGTGCTGAGGAACACTGGGGTCAGTTCCCTTTCCCTGGGCAGGGCAGGCAGGGCAAGTTTACCTGCCCCCCTGGAGGGTGGCTGGATGAGACTTGATCACCAAATGCAAACAGTAAGTAGAGGAGGTCCATTGGTGACCTTTGGGCATCAGGTAGAACAACTCACTGCTCACTCCTGGGGGGATATATTTACAGCATTCTCACCATCGGATAGGAAGTTTTTGAAGACTTTATTTCATCCACTAATCATAGTAATTACACTGATTTTATGAACAATAGGGAGTTGTTGTCTATGGCATCTCCTCCAAGAAGTTGTTTCTTGCATGTGTCTATCCTGACCAGGGATCAAAGGAGCGAAGGGAAAGGATGAGAAGTTCCCCGAGAGTTGCTGCCCAGGGGCTGCTGCCCCTGAGGAACAGGGTGAAGGCTGTCTGTGCTCAGGTGCCCTGGCTGAAGTGTGCAGTTGGTGTGAGTGTTGCTGGAGAAAGGCAGGCCAGGTGTGTGCAGCTGTTCCGTGCCCTCCACCCTTGGCCCTGCTGGGGCACCCGGCCAGCGCTCCAGGGGTGGCCAACTTGGAGCTCCCGAGAAGCTGCCCATACCCACAGCCGGATAGTGCCAGGCCTGGCCTAAAGCCGGCTCTGTTGGTCAGAGTCTGGCCAGCAGGAACCTCTTGTAGCCGCCCCGCAGCCTCCCCTGCGGGTGGACGCACCCATAGGAATTGTGGCAGTTCCCGGAGACTGCGGGATCGGCTGCGCCGGGGCTGCCCATCTGCCCTGTGGGCTGGGGGTGGAGCGTGAGGGGGCCGTGGGGGAGAGATTTCTGCTTAGCCACAGTTCTGTCTCTCGAGGCAGTCAGGATTTGATACCTTGCTCATTTATCAGATCCCATAAATCTGTATCTGATGTGTTCGATTGGGTTTGTTTCAACTGTTCCTATTATCCTGTGACTTGTGAGGAGTTGTTTCCTCAAGTGCCTTGCCCGTGGGCACAACAGCAGGTGTGTGCAGCAGCTGGAGACTGGGCAGGTTTGGGGGCAGTGGTGTCCCAGCTCCCTTTGCCATCCCTGCTGCAGGGTGGGAGCTGCACAGAGCCAGCAGCGTCCAGCTGGAGGATCCAGGAGGACGCAGCTCTGCTTTTCTGGGAGGTAAGAGGTGGGGGTGCAGGAGCTGGAAGGGGTGTTCTCCAGGCAGAGGGAGGGAAGGAGCAGAGAGAACTGCAGCCCCCAGCAGCTCGGTCAGTGCTGGATGGACTCGGGGCTGGGAAAGGTCACTCAGTGTGAGGGCAGGTGAGAGCCCAGGGTGGCCCTGGCAGCCCTGGGAACAAGTCCAGTGGGCAAAGGAATGGACCCTGGAGAGCTGGGCAAACAGCTGGAGGAGTTTCAAGGAGAAGCAGGAAACTGGACAAGTTGCAGCAGCTCCTTTTATGTGTGTGTGTGTGTGTGTAGCCAGGTCTAGTGCAGCCACGAGTGAGGTGGGAAATGAACCTCAGGAGGCTGGGAATGAGTCCCACAAACTGGTTACAATGGGATTGAGTCTTCCCAAGTGTCTGAAAAGCTTTACTTTAGTTTGACTTTATAAATTGAAAACTGAAATGATTGTCTAGGTGTTAGGCCTTGCTGTCCTGTGTCTTTGGTGAGGTGTTGACTCAGTACCTTTCTTGGAGCTGCTGTTTGGTGTCCCTAATTGACCTGTAAGGTCCTGGTTTGTTCCCTGCTTCTCCCAGCTTGTTCAGGAGATGGAATTCCAGCGCTACAGTATAGATGGCTCATGGTGCTCCCAAAAGGAGCCTTTCTGCCTTCGGGACAAGTTGTGATGCCACTGGAGCTGTTGGGAGAAGCGGAGGGTCGGCAGTGCCAGGCCTGGAATGCTGCTGCTGTGGCACAGACGCTGCTCCCTGGCAGGTTCTTGGGTTGGATTCCTTGGCTGCCACTGGGCAAGGCCTGAAAGGGCCTCAGTTGTGTAGGGAACAAAACATGGAATGGGAAAGCAAAGCTGGGGAGGTTCTGGTTTCAGAAAGGTTCATTGCCTTCTCTTTCTGAAGGGACACTCACCAGGTCCAGCTGTGGTAAGAAGAGCAAGTGGGCTGTGAAGGTTTGGGGCAGTCTGGAAGCTCCCTTGTGCCCAAAGGATCCTGGCAAGTGCAGCCCTGGAAGAGTCAGGAATAATGAAAAGTGCCTCAGTTCTCATAAAGTTCAGCTTTGTAAGACACGTCTCAAGACCAGACAAAATCCTCCAGCAGTGAGCTTGGCAGAAAAGGCCTGTGAAGCAAAGCAGCATGAAAATCTAGAACTGCTTGGGGATGGCAGGTGAAAGCTGGAGCCCTCCCAGGTCAAGGTGTCTGATCCCCACAATCCTCTTTGTGTCCTCTGCCAGAAGCTGCCCTTGGTCATTCTTGTGGTTTGCAGGTTGTAAAAAGACCCTTGAGATTTGCTTCTGGGAACGGGGATCCATTTCCTGATGGGAGTCCTTGAAATACAAGTGAGTGTGTATGGGAAATGAGGAGGCTCCAGGAGTGCTGGGGCTGGAGAGTCCACAGTGAGTATGGTTTGAGTGTCCTGATGTCCCTGACCCAATGCCGTGTTGTCATCAAGTCCCTTCATTCTGATTTAAATTGTCTTTAAATGTGCTGGAAGTCCAAATTGAAGTAGAAAATGCTTGTGGAAAGCTTAGTGTTCCCAAGGGAATGCTTTAGGGACGTGCAGCTTGTGAACTGCAGAAATAATTCGGGTTCCCCCAGAAACCTGCTGGGCTGTTTAGGAGGTTTTTCTTCCCCCCTTTTTTTCTTCCCCCCTTTTTTTCTTCCCCCCTTTTTTTCTTCCCCCCTTTTTCTCGTCCCCCCTTTTTCTCGTCCCCCCTTTTTCTCGTCCCCCTTCTTCTCGTCCCCGTTCTTCTCGTCCCCCTTTTTCGCGTCCCCCCTTTTTCGCGTCCCCCCTTCTTCTCGTCCTTCCTTTTTCGCGTCCCCCCTTCTTCTCGTCCTTCCTTTTTCGCGTCCCCCCTTTTTCGCGTCCCCCCTTTTTCGCGTCCCCCCTTTTTCGCGTCCCCCCTTTTTCGCGTCCCCCCTTTTTCTCGTCCCCCCTTTTTCTCGTCCCCCCTTTTTCTCGTCCCCCCTTTTTCTCGTCCCCCCTTTTGCTCGTCCCCCCTTTTGCTCGTCCCCCCTTTTGCTCGTCCCCCCTTTCTCGCGTCCCCCCTTTCTCGCGTCCCCCCTTTTTCTCTTCCCCCTTTTCTCGTCCCCCCTTTTCTCGTCCCCCCTTTTTCTCGTCCCTGCTTTTCTCGTCCCCCCTTCTTCTTTTCCCCGCTTTTCTCGTCCCCGCTTTTCTCGTCCCCCCTTTTCTCGTCCCCCCTTTTCTCGTCCCCCCTTTTCTCGTCCCCCCTTTTCTCGTCCCCCCTTTCTCTCGTCCCCCCTTTCTCGCGTCCCCCCTTTCTCGCGTCCCCCCTTTCTCGCGTCCCCCCTTTCTCGCGTCCCCCCTTTCTCGCGTCCCCCCTTTCTCGCGTCCCCCCTTTCTCGCGTCCCCCCTTTTTCGCGTCCCCCCTTTTTCGCGTCCCCCCTTTTTCGCGTCCCCCCTTTTTCGCGTCCCCCCTTTCTCGCGTCCCCCCTTTCTCGCGTCCCCCCTTTCTCGCGTCCCCCCTTTCTCGCGTCCCCCCTTTCTCGCGTCCCCCCTTTTCTCGTCCCCCCTTTTTCTCGTCCCCCCTTTTTCTCGTCCCCCCTTTTTCTCTTCCCCCCTTTTTCTCTCCCCCCCTTTCTTAAGAATTAAGCGATGGCACTGTGAAGGTGGTTGGTGTGACAGGGGTTAAACTGGGAAAACACTGGGTAATTCCTCGGTTGGTTAATTTGCAAGCTCCCCTAAACCTTTGCTGGGAAGAGATTGGTTGGACAAGTTGAGGCAGAAATGAACTTGGAAAATGGGGAGATGGAAACTGTAGTTGCTGAAACTAAATGTGTGAGAGCAGCAGCTCTTCTTGTGCAGGAAGTAACTCGCGTCAGCAGCACCGTCCCAACTGAAGCGGCAAATGCAGTTGTTCCTGTGGTGTGGGCCAGTGGAAAACAGTGTGGCCTATGAAGGGCCAAGTTAGACAGTTGTCAAACAGTAGCAGAAGTGACTCTCCAGGTAGCCCAATATAAATATGAGAAGCAAAGTGGTCAAGTAAACCAGTGCATGCTGTGACTGCAGAGGCAGGGATAGGTTGGGATCCAAAAAACTGGGGTGGAGATGCTTGTGATTTAACTGCTTTAGAGCGTGTTTCAGAGGGTGAAGTGTTTGCTGAAGCACAGCAAATAACAGGAGGGAAAGTGGAAGGTGACCCCGATGGTTATCCCGTCAGGCCTGATGTGGTGGAGGATTTTACTCAGCCTGAACTTGCTGGTGTTCTGGAGAGGTTTAAAGCAAAGACCAGGGAGTCTGTGATCTCCTGGGCAGTTGGGCTGCATGAGCTGGGAGCCTCTGGGATCAGATTGGACTGGGCAGACAGGGAGCAGTTTGTCCCGTGGAGCTGGACTGGGTTTGTTCAGGATGCTTTCGGAGGCAGGGCTGGAGAGGCTCCTTTGTTGGTTGTAGTGGTGGAAGGTTGTCCCAGGAGGGCTGGAGCCTTTGACCTCCTGCTCCCCCCATGAGCCCCGACGGGACCGTGCACTTGGCAATGGAGGGCCCCCCATTGCTGAGTCAGCGGTTCCGGGGGCTGGCAGGGATGGGATCAGGATGCTGAGCTCCAGCCAAGGCAGGGCAGGAAATGGTGCAGCCACTGCAAGAAGTGAAGGCAGAGTGAGATGAAGGCCAAGCTCCAGCACAAGGGTGGGTGAGAAAAGCCCATGGCCCTCAGGTGGAGCTTTGAATTCCTTGGAAAAATGGATCTTGTCAAAGGGCTCAGGCCCATGTGGGTGCTGGAGCGGAGGCCTCTTCAACTCATGGTCAGCCTAAAAAGGTGCAAGGACAGCAAGTTTGGATGATAGAACGAGGTGGCAAACAAGGTGAAGTGGTAAAGAGAAAAGCTGAGCTTCAGATTGGTCCTGTGCCACAGCAGCCTTGTGGAGTGCTTGTTGCTGTGCCTGACTGTGGAATGGCAGTGGATATTTCCAAGGGCTGCCTTGTGCTGAGGAACACTGGGGTCAGTTCCCTTTCCCTGGGCAGGGCAGGCAGGGCAAGTTTACCTGTCCCCCTGGAGGGTGGCTGGATGAGACTTGATCACCAAATGCAAACAGTACGTAGAGGAGGTCCATTGGTGACCTTTGGGCATCAGGTAGAACAACTCACTGCTCACTCCTGGGGGGATATATTTACAGCATTCTCACCATCGGATAGGAAGTTTTTGAAGACTTTATTTCATCCACTAATCATAGTAATTACACTGATTTTATGAACAATAGGGAGTTGTTGTCTATGGCATCTCCTCCAAGAAGTTGTTTCTTGCATGTGTCTATCCTGACCAGGGATCAAAGGAGCGAAGGGAAAGGATGAGAAGTTCCCCGAGAGTTGCTGCCCAGGGGCTGCTGCCCCTGAGGAACAGGGTGAAGGCTGTCTGTGCTCAGGTGCCCTGGCTGAAGTGTGCAGTTGGTGTGAGTGTTGCTGGAGAAAGGCAGGCCAGGTGTGTGCAGCTGTTCCGTGCCCTCCACCCTTGGCCCTGCTGGGGCACCCGGCCAGCGCTCCAGGGGTGGCCAACTTGGAGCTCCCGAGAAGCTGCCCATACCCACAGCCGGATAGTGCCAGGCCTGGCCTAAAGCCGGCTCTGTTGGTCAGAGTCTGGCCAGCAGGAACCTCTTGTAGCCGCCCCGCAGCCTCCCCTGCGGGTGGACGCACCCATAGGAATTGTGGCAGTTCCCGGAGACTGCGGGATCGGCTGCGCCGGGGCTGCCCATCTGCCCTGTGGGCTGGGGGTGGAGCGTGAGGGGGCCGTGGGGGAGAGATTTCTGCTTAGCCACAGTTCTGTCTCTCGAGGCAGTCAGGATTTGATACCTTGCTCATTTATCAGATCCCATAAATCTGTATCTGATGTGTTGGATTGGGTTTGTTTCAACTGTTCCTATTATCCTGTGACTTGTGAGGAGTTGTTTCCTCAAGTGCCTTGCCCGTGGGCACAACAGCAGGTGTGTGCAGCAGCTGGAGACTGGGCAGGTTTGGGGGCAGTGGTGTCCCAGCTCCCTTTGCCATCCCTGCTGCAGGGTGGGAGCTGCACAGAGCCAGCAGCGTCCAGCTGGAGGATCCAGGAGGACGCAGCTCTGCTTTTCTGGGAGGTAAGAGGTGGGGGTGCAGGAGCTGGAAGGGGTGTTCTCCAGGCAGAGGAAGGGAAGGAGCAGAGAGAACTGCAGCCCCCAGCAGCTCGGTCAGTGCTGGATGGACTCGGGGCTGGGAAAGGTCACTCAGTGTGAGGGCAGGTGAGAGCCCAGGGTGGCCCTGGCAGCCCTGGGAACAAGTCCAGTGGGCAAAGGAATGGACCCTGGAGAGCTGGGCAAACAGCTGGAGGAGTTTCAAGGAGAAGCAGGAAACTGGACAAGTTGCAGCAGCTCCTTTTATGTGTGTGTGTGTGTGTGTAGCCAGGTCTAGTGCAGCCACGAGTGAGGTGGGAAATGAACCTCAGGAGGCTGGGAATGAGTCCCACAAACTGGTTACAATGGGATTGAGTCTTCCCAAGTGTCTGAAAAGCTTTACTTTAGTTTGACTTTATAAATTGAAAACTGAAATGATTGTCTAGGTGTTAGGCCTTGCTGTCCTGTGTCTTTGGTGAGGTGTTGACTCAGTACCTTTCTTGGAGCTGCTGTTTGGTGTCCCTAATTGACCTGTAAGGTCCTGGTTTGTTCCCTGCTTCTCCCAGCTTGTTCAGGAGATGGAATTCCAGCGCTACAGTATAGATGGCTCATGGTGCTCCCAAAAGGAGCCTTTCTGCCTTCGGGACAAGTTGTGATGCCACTGGAGCTGTTGGGAGAAGCGGAGGGTCGGCAGTGCCAGGCCTGGAATGCTGCTGCTGTGGCACAGACGCTGCTCCCTGGCAGGTTCTTGGGTTGGATTCCTTGGCTGCCACTGGGCAAGGCCTGAAAGGGCCTCAGTTGTGTAGGGAACAAAACATGGAATGGGAAAGCAAAGCTGGGGAGGTTCTGGTTTCAGAAAGGTTCATTGCCTTCTCTTTCTGAAGGGACACTCACCAGGTCCAGCTGTGGTAAGAAGAGCAAGTGGGCTGTGAAGGTTTGGGGCAGTCTGGAAGCTCCCTTGTGCCCAAAGGATCCTGGCAAGTGCAGCCCTGGAAGAGTCAGGAATAATGAAAAGTGCCTCAGTTCTCATAAAGCTCAGCTTTGTAAGACACGTCTCAAGACCAGACAAAATCCTCCAGCGGTGAGCTTGGCAGAAAAGGCCTGTGAAGCAAAGCAGCATGAAAATCTAGAACTGCTTGGGGATGGCAGGTGAAAGCTGGAGCCCTCCCAGGTCAAGGTGTCTGATCCCCACAATCCTCTTTGTGTCCTCTGCCAGAAGCTGCCCTTGGTCATTCTTGTGGTTTGCAGGTTGTAAAAAGACCCTTGAGATTTGCTTCTGGGAACGGGGATCCATTTCCTGATGGGAGTCCTTGAAATACAAGTGAGTGTGTATGGGAAATGAGGAGGCTCCAGGAGTGCTGGGGCTGGAGAGTCCACAGTGAGTATGGTTTGAGTGTCCTGATGTCCCTGACCCAATGCCGTGTTGTCATCAAGTCCCTTCATTCTGATTTAAATTGTCTTTAAATGTGCTGGAAGTCCAAATTGAAGTAGAAAATGCTTGTGGAAAGCTTAGTGTTCCCAAGGGAATGCTTTAGGGACGTGCAGCTTGTGAACTGCAGAAATAATTCGGGTTCCCCCAGAAACCTGCTGGGCTGTTTAGGAGGATTTTCTTCCCCCCTTTTTTTCTTCCCCCCTTTTTTTCTTCCCCCCTTTTTTTCTTCCCCCCTTTTTCTCGTCCCCCCTTTTTCTCGTCCCCCCTTTTTCTCGTCCCCCTTCTTCTCGTCCCCGTTCTTCTCGTCCCCCTTTTTCGCGTCCCCCCTTTTTCGCGTCCCCCCTTCTTCTCGTCCTTCCTTTTTCGCGTCCCCCCTTCTTCTCGTCCTTCCTTTTTCGCGTCCCCCCTTTTTCGCGTCCCCCCTTTTTCGCGTCCCCCCTTTTTCTCGTCCCCCCTTTTTCTCGTCCCCCCTTTTTCTCGTCCCCCCTTTTTCTCGTCCCCCCTTTTTCTCGTCCCCCCTTTTGCTCGTCCCCCCTTTTGCTCGTCCCCCCTTTCTCGCGTCCCCCCTTTCTCGCGTCCCCCCTTTTTCTCTTCCCCCTTTTCTCGTCCCCCCTTTTCTCGTCCCCCCTTTTTCTCGTCCCTGCTTTTCTCGTCCCCCCTTCTTCTTTTCCCCGCTTTTCTCGTCCCCGCTTTTCTCGTCCCCCCTTTTCTCGTCCCCCCTTTTCTCGTCCCCCCTTTTCTCGTCCCCCCTTTTCTCGTCCCCCCTTTCTCTCGTCCCCCCTTTCTCGCGTCCCCCCTTTCTCGCGTCCCCCCTTTCTCGCGTCCCCCCTTTCTCGCGTCCCCCCTTTCTCGCGTCCCCCCTTTCTCGCGTCCCCCCTTTCTCGCGTCCCCCCTTTTTCGCGTCCCCCCTTTTTCGCGTCCCCCCTTTTTCGCGTCCCCCCTTTCTCGCGTCCCCCCTTTCTCGCGTCCCCCCTTTCTCGCGTCCCCCCTTTCTCGCGTCCCCCCTTTCTCGCGTCCCCCCTTTTCTCGTCCCCCCTTTTTCTCGTCCCCCCTTTTTCTCGTCCCCCCTTTTTCTCTTCCCCCCTTTTTCTCTCCCCCCCTTTCTTAAGAATTAAGCGATGGCACTGTGAAGGTGGTTGGTGTGACAGGGGTTAAACTGGGAAAACACTGGGTAATTCCTCGGTTGGTTAATTTGCAAGCTCCCCTAAACCTTTGCTGGGAAGAGATTGGTTGGACAAGTTGAGGCAGAAATGAACTTGGAAAATGGGGAGATGGAAACTGTAGTTGCTGAAACTAAATGTGTGAGAGCAGCAGCTCTTCTTGTGCAGGAAGTAACTCGCGTCAGCAGCACCGTCCCAACTGAAGCGGCAAATGCAGTTGTTCCTGTGGTGTGGGCCAGTGGAAAACAGTGTGGCCTATGAAGGGCCAAGTTAGACAGTTGTCAAACAGTAGCAGAAGTGACTCTCCAGGTAGCCCAATATAAATATGAGAAGCAAAGTGGTCAAGTAAACCAGTGCATGCTGTGACTGCAGAGGCAGGGATAGGTTGGGATCCAAAAAACTGGGGTGGAGATGCTTGTGATTTAACTGCTTTAGAGCGTGTTTCAGAGGGTGAAGTGTTTGCTGAAGCACAGCAAATAACAGGAGGGAAAGTGGAAGGTGACCCCGATGGTTATCCCGTCAGGCCTGATGTGGTGGAGGATTTTACTCAGCCTGAACTTGCTGGTGTTCTGGAGAGGTTTAAAGCAAAGACCAGGGAGTCTGTGATCTCCTGGGCAGTTGGGCTGCATGAGCTGGGAGCCTCTGGGATCAGATTGGACTGGGCAGACAGGGAGCAGTTTGTCCCGTGGAGCTGGACTGGGTTTGTTCAGGATGCTTTCGGAGGCAGGGCTGGAGAGGCTCCTTTGTTGGTTGTAGTGGTGGAAGGTTGTCCCAGGAGGGCTGGAGCCTTTGACCTCCTGCTCCCCCCATGAGCCCCGACGGGACCGTGCACTTGGCAATGGAGGGCCCCCCATTGCTGAGTCAGCGGTTCCGGGGGCTGGCAGGGATGGGATCAGGATGCTGAGCTCCAGCCAAGGCAGGGCAGGAAATGGTGCAGCCACTGCAAGAAGTGAAGGCAGAGTGAGATGAAGGCCAAGCTCCAGCACAAGGGTGGGTGAGAAAAGCCCATGGCCCTCAGGTGGAGCTTTGAATTCCTTGGAAAAATGGATCTTGTCAAAGGGCTCAGGCCCATGTGGGTGCTGGAGCGGAGGCCTCTTCAACTCATGGTCAGCCTAAAAAGGTGCAAGGACAGCAAGTTTGGATGATAGAACGAGGTGGCAAACAAGGTGAAGTGGTAAAGAGAAAAGCTGAGCTTCAGATTGGTCCTGTGCCACAGCAGCCTTGTGGAGTGCTTGTTGCTGTGCCTGACTGTGGAATGGCAGTGGATATTTCCAAGGGCTGCCTTGTGCTGAGGAACACTGGGGTCAGTTCCCTTTCCCTGGGCAGGGCAGGCAGGGCAAGTTTACCTGTCCCCCTGGAGGGTGGCTGGATGAGACTTGATCACCAAATGCAAACAGTACGTAGAGGAGGTCCATTGGTGACCTTTGGGCATCAGGTAGAACAACTCACTGCTCACTCCTGGGGGGATATATTTACAGCATTCTCACCATCGGATAGGAAGTTTTTGAAGACTTTATTTCATCCACTAATCATAGTAATTACACTGATTTTATGAACAATAGGGAGTTGTTGTCTATGGCATCTCCTCCAAGAAGTTGTTTCTTGCATGTGTCTATCCTGACCAGGGATCAAAGGAGCGAAGGGAAAGGATGAGAAGTTCCCCGAGAGTTGCTGCCCAGGGGCTGCTGCCCCTGAGGAACAGGGTGAAGGCTGTCTGTGCTCAGGTGCCCTGGCTGAAGTGTGCAGTTGGTGTGAGTGTTGCTGGAGAAAGGCAGGCCAGGTGTGTGCAGCTGTTCCGTGCCCTCCACCCTTGGCCCTGCTGGGGCACCCGGCCAGCGCTCCAGGGGTGGCCAACTTGGAGCTCCCGAGAAGCTGCCCATACCCACAGCCGGATAGTGCCAGGCCTGGCCTAAAGCCGGCTCTGTTGGTCAGAGTCTGGCCAGCAGGAACCTCTTGTAGCCGCCCCGCAGCCTCCCCTGCGGGTGGACGCACCCATAGGAATTGTGGCAGTTCCCGGAGACTGCGGGATCGGCTGCGCCGGGGCTGCCCATCTGCCCTGTGGGCTGGGGGTGGAGCGTGAGGGGGCCGTGGGGGAGAGATTTCTGCTTAGCCACAGTTCTGTCTCTCGAGGCAGTCAGGATTTGATACCTTGCTCATTTATCAGATCCCATAAATCTGTATCTGATGTGTTGGATTGGGTTTGTTTCAACTGTTCCTATTATCCTGTGACTTGTGAGGAGTTGTTTCCTCAAGTGCCTTGCCCGTGGGCACAACAGCAGGTGTGTGCAGCAGCTGGAGACTGGGCAGGTTTGGGGGCAGTGGTGTCCCAGCTCCCTTTGCCATCCCTGCTGCAGGGTGGGAGCTGCACAGAGCCAGCAGCGTCCAGCTGGAGGATCCAGGAGGACGCAGCTCTGCTTTTCTGGGAGGTAAGAGGTGGGGGTGCAGGAGCTGGAAGGGGTGTTCTCCAGGCAGAGGAAGGGAAGGAGCAGAGAGAACTGCAGCCCCCAGCAGCTCGGTCAGTGCTGGATGGACTCGGGGCTGGGAAAGGTCACTCAGTGTGAGGGCAGGTGAGAGCCCAGGGTGGCCCTGGCAGCCCTGGGAACAAGTCCAGTGGGCAAAGGAATGGACCCTGGAGAGCTGGACAAACAGCTGGAGGAGTTTCAAGGAGAAGCAGGAAACTGGACAAGTTGCAGCAGCTCCTTTTATGTGTGTGTGTGTGTGTGTAGCCAGGTCTAGTGCAGCCACGAGTGAGGTGGGAAATGAACCTCAGGAGGCTGGGAATGAGTCCCACAAACTGGTTACAATGGGATTGAGTCTTCCCAAGTGTCTGAAAAGCTTTACTTTAGTTTGACTTTATAAATTGAAAACTGAAATGATTGTCTAGGTGTTAGGCCTTGCTGTCGTGTGTCTTTGGTGAGGTGTTGACTCAGTACCTTTCTTGGAGCTGCTGTTTGGTGTCCCTAATTGACCTGTAAGGTCCTGGTTTGTTCCCTGCTTCTCCCAGCTTGTTCAGGAGATGGAATTCCAGCGCTACAGTATAGATGGCTCATGGTGCTCCCAAAAGGAGCCTTTCTGCCTTCGGGACAAGTTGTGATGCCACTGGAGCTGTTGGGAGAAGCGGAGGGTCGGCAGTGCCAGGCCTGGAATGCTGCTGCTGTGGCACAGACGCTGCTCCCTGGCAGGTTCTTGGGTTGGATTCCTTGGCTGCCACTGGGCAAGGCCTGAAAGGGCCTCAGTTGTGTAGGGAACAAAACATGGAATGGGAAAGCAAAGCTGGGGAGGTTCTGGTTTCAGAAAGGTTCATTGCCTTCTCTTTCTGAAGGGACACTCACCAGGTCCAGCTGTGGTAAGAAGAGCAAGTGGGCTGTGAAGGTTTGGGGCAGTCTGGAAGCTCCCTTGTGCCCAAAGGATCCTGGCAAGTGCAGCCCTGGAAGAGTCAGGAATAATGAAAAGTGCCTCAGTTCTCATAAAGCTCAGCTTTGTAAGACACGTCTCAAGACCAGACAAAATCCTCCAGCGGTGAGCTTGGCAGAAAAGGCCTGTGAAGCAAAGCAGCATGAAAATCTAGAACTGCTTGGGGATGGCAGGTGAAAGCTGGAGCCCTCCCAGGTCAAGGTGTCTGATCCCCACAATCCTCTTTGTGTCCTCTGCCAGAAGCTGCCCTTGGTCATTCTTGTGGTTTGCAGGTTGTAAAAAGACCCTTGAGATTTGCTTCTGGGAACGGGGATCCATTTCCTGATGGGAGTCCTTGAAATACAAGTGAGTGTGTATGGGAAATGAGGAGGCTCCAGGAGTGCTGGGGCTGGAGAGTCCACAGTGAGTATGGTTTGAGTGTCCTGATGTCCCTGACCCAATGCCGTGTTGTCATCAAGTCCCTTCATTCTGATTTAAATTGTCTTTAAATGTGCTGGAAGTCCAAATTGAAGTAGAAAATGCTTGTGGAAAGCTTAGTGTTCCCAAGGGAATGCTTTAGGGACGTGCAGCTTGTGAACTGCAGAAATAATTCGGGTTCCCCCAGAAACCTGCTGGGCTGTTTAGGAGGTTTTTCTTCCCCCCTTTTTTTCTTCCCCCCTTTTTTTCTTCCCCCCTTTTTTTCTTCCCCCCTTTTTTTCTTCCCCCCTTTTTTTCTTCCCCCCTTTTTTTCTTCCCCCCTTTTTTTCTTCCCCCCTTTTTTTCTTCCCCCCTTTTTTTCTTCCCCCCTTTTTTTCTTCCCCCCTTTTTTTCTTCCCCCCCTTTTTCTCGTCCCCCCTTTTTCGCGTCCCCCCTTTTTCGCGTCCCCCCTTTTTCTCGTCCCCCCTTTTTCTCGTCCCCCCTTCTTCTCGTCCCCCCGTCTTCTTTTCCCTCATTTTCTCGTCCCTGCTTTTCTCGTCCCCCCTTTTTCTCATCCCCACTTTTCTCGTCCCCCTTCTTCTCGTCCCCCTTCTTCTCGTCCCCCTTTTTCTTGTCCCTCCTTTTTCTCACCCCCCCTTTTTCTCGTCCCCCCCGTTTTCTCGTCCCCCCTTCTTCTCGTCCCCCTTCTTCTCGTCCCACTTCTTCTCGTCCCCCCTTTTTCTCGTCCCCCCTTTTTCTCGTCCCCCCTTTTTCTCGTCCCCCCTTTTTCTCGTCCCCCCTTCTTCTCTTCCCCTCTTCTTCTCGTCCCCCCTTTTTCTCGTTCCCCCTTTTTCTCGTCCCCCTTTTTCTCGTCCCCCTTTTTCTCGTCCCCCTTTTCTCGTCCCCCCTTTTCTCGTCCCCCCTTTTTCTCGTCCACCCTTTTTCTCGCCCCCCCTTTTTCTCGCCCCCCCTTTTCTTCCCCCACTTTTTTCTCGCCCCCCCTTTTTCTCCCCTCAGGTGTGGCCAGTGAGGATGACGAGGGGCGGGACAGCCCTATGAGTGGGCTTTGAGGATGACGAGGGGCGGGACAGCCTCAGGTGTGGCCAGTGAGGATGATGAAGGGCGGGACAGCCTCAGGTGTTGGCAGTGAGGATGACGAGGGGCAGGACAGCCTCAGGTGTGGGCAGTGAGGATGACGAGAGGCAGGACAGCCTCAGGTGTGGGCAGTGAGGATGACCAGGGGCAGGACAGTCCCATGAGTGGGCAGTGAGGATGACGAGGGGCGGGACAGCCTCAGGTGTGGCCAGTGAGGATGACGAGGGGCGGGACAGCCTCAGGTGTGGCCAGTGAGGATGATGAGGGGCGGGCCCTGCTGGGTGGTTATCTGGGGCTTTTGGAAAGGGTGCTTTTTTAGATGGGGATTTTCTGCAGAGGAGCAGTCGATTTCAAGGAGTCTCTCCAGCAGTGACAGTGAGGGTGTCTCGCAGGGGCTGGGCCAAGCATCTGAGGTACTTGGATCATCGCTCAAGGACGGGGCCGAGGGATGTGCCGGGGAGCAGTGCACATGAACAGGTAAGGGACGGGGACGGTTGCAGGGAAGATGCAGCTCGGACTGGAGGAAGAGCTTGGAGGTTTCTTTTCTGGATATGAACATGCAAAGCAGGGAGCGAGGTGGAATATAAGCACTCTAGGTGCTCGGGCAGGTGAGCCAGGACTTAGAGGAGGGACTAGCTTTCCTGAGCACCAAAAGTTCCAATTAATTGCCTCTCTCAGGAGCAGTCGAGAGGAGTTTCTACTTTGGGGCTGAGCTACAAAGGAAGGTACCTGAAACTGCTGTGGGAAGCTTACTGCTGTAACCAGACTGTAGTTTCCACTGATATTTTTGCTACTAAAACTAGGGAGTTTTGTTTTCTCTGTGCACAAAACCTGCTGGTACTAGGTAAACTGACTTGCTAAGTTGTGCATTGCTTGATAAACCCTTGCCTCTTTTCCTAGAGGAATGATTGGTCTTGGTTTGGAAGCAAGAGAATTTCCTGGGCTGTGTGCTTTTGCCATTTTTTTCCCCTCAGCTTATCTATGAGTCTTACTTGGTTCTGCGTGTGATTTTTTTTGGCACTGTGGGAAGGGCACAACCTGCCATAATATAGACCTGTCTCCTCCTCTGTGCAAAAGGATGTGTTTCAGCAAGTGTGATGTTGCCTGGTGCCACCTGCAGAGCTCTCTGGCTGCCAGAGCCCTCTTTTCCTGTTGCTTTTCTTTTGTGGCTGTAATTGGCAGCTGGATAACTTTAGAAGAGCTGTTAAGTTCCTTGCCTGTGTAAATGCGCTGGTAATACCACGGAGGGAAATGCTTGAGGCAGTAGTGGTAACCGGGCTATGAGCAGAGTTTCTGGGG
Organism: Pyrocephalus nanus; assembly: GCA_038380795.1. Lineage (NCBI taxonomy): Eukaryota > Metazoa > Chordata > Aves > Passeriformes > Tyrannidae > Pyrocephalus > Pyrocephalus nanus. The sequence goes on from CM076259.1 coordinate 117,668,369, forward strand.
GACTAACAATAGCAAGGGGAAGCAAATAGCAAGCACCCAACAACTTGGCTGTTTTGAAGGCATCAAAGTTTTATTGGCACATGCTGTTTGGCACAGTGTTGTGAGCGGATGGTTTTGGGGAACAGATTGGGAGGAAAATCAGTATTGGTTGTATGAGGCCAAAGGTGTCCCTCTGTGCGTGTCTCCTGCTGCGGGAATCCCATCAGTGGGGCTGCTGTTTCCACTCTTGGTGTTGCCATATCTGTGCTGCTCTACTCAGATCCGACGTGTGGGTTGGGGGTGCTGGACGGCTCTGTCAGAATGATGAGGTGGGGGTGCCCATCCTTAGGGTTACACTGTGGGTCAGGAGCATTTTGTGGTTTTGCTGTTGGAAGATGGAAGAGAGTGTGTGCTTTTTAAATCCACGGACAGCCAAAAGCTGGGAAAGATCCCAAGTAGGTTTGGTGGCACAACAGCCGTTTTAAGAAATCCTAACCCTTAGAGAAATTGCCAGGGAAAATGGTCCCTTGTTTGCAAGGAGAGGGGGCTCGCTGTACTAACTAACCAGAATACTCACCTCGGGATATGGAGGGTGAGGAAATCTTGGTTCTGTGTAGGCTTGAGAAAACGTGGATAGGTACCCATGTGTGGCATCTGCACAGATGTAGGAAAGGAGATCTGTGACATTCAAGCTGGGGGGTGTTTGGCTACACTGTGCTGGGCTGAGGTGGGGAGAGCGCCGTGTCCTCTGTGCTTGTGGAATGGGGGAGCTGGGCCATGTCTGGGGCTGTGGGGGGGGCAGCGCCGTGTCCTCTGTGCTTGTGGAACGGGGGAGCTGGGCCGTGTCTGGGGCTGTGTGGGGGGAGAGCGCTGTGCCCTTTGTGCTTGTGAAACGGGGAAGCTGGGGCGGTGTTTGATTGCGCGGTGCTGTCCGGGCTGGGGGGAATGGGACAGCGCCGTGTCCTCTGTGCTCATGGAATGGGGGAGCTGGGGCTTGTTTGAGGCCGTGCTGTGCTGTGCTGGGGGGAGAGCGCCATGTCCTCTGTGCTCGTGGAATGGGAGAGCTGAGCGTGGGGCCGCATGTGCTGGGCTGGGGGTTTCGGGCTGGCCTTGTGAGTAATGCCAAAGTATTACAGGGCTCAGCGATGGAGCGTGTGCCTTTTCTATTTGCAGATGCTGCCCAGGTAAGCTTTGGAAAGAGGGTACGGGGTAGGGTTAGGGTACTGGGTAGGGTTAGGGTACTGGTTAGGGTTAGGGTACTGGGTAGGGTACTGGTTAGGGTTAGGGTACTGGTTAGGGTTAGGGTACTGGTTAGGGTTAGGGTACTGGTTAGGGTACGGGTTAGGGTACTGGTTAGGGTTAGGGTACTGGGTAGGGTTAGGGTACTGCTTAGGGTATGGGTTAGGGTACTGCTTAGGGTACGGGTTAGGGTACTGGTTAGGGTTAGGGTACTGGTTAGGGTTAGGGTACTGGTTAGGGTTAGGGTACTGGTTAGGGTACGGGTTAGGGTACTGGTTAGGGTTAGGGTACTGGGTAGGGTTAGGGTACTGCTTAGGGTATGGGTTAGGGTACTGCTTAGGGTACGGGTTAGGGTACTGGTTAGGGTTAGGGTACTGGTTAGTGTTAGGGTACTGGTTAGGGTTAGGGTACTGGTTAGGGTTGGGGTACTGGTTAGGGTTAGGGTACTGGTTAGGGTACGGGTTAGGGCACTGGTTAGGGTACAGGTTAGGGTACTGCTTAGGGTTAGGGTTAGGATATTGGTTAGGGTTAGGGTTAGGGTACTAGTTAGGGTTAGGGTATTGGTTAGGGTACTGGTTAGGGTTAGGGTACTGGTTAGGGTTAGGGTACTGGTTAGGGTTAGGGTACTGGTTAGGGTTAGGGTACTGGTTAGGGTTAGGGTTATTTTTAGGGTTAGGGTTATTTTTAGGGTTATTTTTAGGGTTATTTTTGGGGTTAGAGTTACTTTTAGGATTAGGGTTATTTTTAGGGTTATTTTTAGGGTTATTTTTTGGGTTAGTGTTAGGGTTATTTTTAGGGTTAGGGTTATTTTTAGGGTTATTTTTAGGGTTATTTTTAGGGTTATTTTTAGGGTTATTTTTAGAGGAATTTTTAGGGTTAGGGTTTTTTTTAGGGTTATTTTTTGAATTATTTTTAAAGTTATTTTTAGGGTTATTTTTAGGGTTATTTTTAGGGTTAGGGTTATTTTTAGGGTTATGGTTATTTTTAGGGTTATTTTTAGGGTTAGGGTTATTTTTAGGGTTAGGGTTATTTTTAGGGTTAGGGTTACTTTTAGGGTTATTTTTAGGGTTATTTTTTGGTTTTTTTTTAGGGTTAAGGTTAGGGTGAGGGTTATTTTTAGGGTTAGGGTTGGGGTTACTTTTAGGGTTAGGGTTTTTTTTAGGGTTAGGGTTATTTTTAGGGTTATTTTTAGGGTTATTTTTTGGGTTAGGGTTAGGATTACTTTTAGGGTTATTTTTAGTGTTATTTTTAGGGTTATTTTTAGGGTTATTTTTAGGTTTAGAGTTATTTTTAGGATTAGGGTTATTTTTAGGGTTATTTTTAGGGTTATTTTTTGGGTTAGGGTTAGGGTTATTTTTAGGGTTAGGGTTATTTTTAGGGTTATTTTTAGGGTTATTTTTAGAGGAATTTTTAGGGTTAGGGTTTTTTTAGGGTTATTTTTAGAATTATTTTTAAGGTTATTTTTAGGGTTCTTTTAGGGTTAGGTTTAGGGTTACTTTTAGGGTTATTTTTAGAGTTATTTTTAGGTTTTTTGTTAGGGTTAGGGTTATTTTTAGGGTTATTTTTAGGGTTAGAGTTTTTTTTAGGATTAGGGTTTTTTTTAGGGTTATTTTTAGGGTTATTTTTTGGGTTAGGGTTAGGGTTATTTTTAGGGTTAGGGTTATTTTTAGGGTTATTTTTAGGGTTATTTTTAGGGTTATTTTTAGAGGAATTTTTAGGGTTAGGGTTTTTTTAAGGTTATTTTTAGAATTATTTTTAGAGTTATTTTTAGGGTTATTTTTAGGGTTCTTTTAGGGTTAGGTTTAGGGTTACTTTTAGGGTTATTTTTAGAGTTATTTTTAGGGTTTTTTTTAGGGTTAAGGTTAGGGTTAGGGTTATTTTTAGGGTTAGGGTTACTTTTAGGGTTAGGGTTATTTTTAGGGTTATTTTTAGGGTTATTTTTAGGGTTATTTTTAGGGTTATTTTTTGGGTTAGGGTTAGGGTTATTTTTAGGGTTAGGGTTATTTTTAGGGTTATTTTTAGGGTTATTTTTTGGGTTAGGGTTAGGGTTATTTTTAGGGTTATTTTTAGGGTTAGAGTTTTTTTTAGGATTAGGGTTATTTTTAGCATTATTTTTATGGTTATTTTTTGGGTTAGGGTTAGGGTTATTTTTAGGGTTAGGGTTATTTTTAGGGTTATTTTTAGGGTTATTTTTAGGGTTATTTTTAGTGTTATTTTTAGGGTTATTTTTAGAGGAATTTTTAGGGTTAGGGTTTTTTTAGGGTTATTTTTAGAATTATTTTTAAGGTTATTTTTAGGGTTATTTTTAGGGTTCTTTTAGGGTTAGGTTTAGGGTTACTTTTAGGGTTATTTTTAGAGTTATTTTTAGGTTTTTTTTTAGGGTTAAGGTTAGGGTTAGGGTTATTTTTAGGGTTAGGGTTGGGGTTACTTTTAGGGTTAGGGTTATTTTTAGGGTTATTTTTAGGGTTATTTTTAGGGTTATTTTTTGGGTTAGGGTTAGGGTTATTTTTAGGGTTAGGGTTATTTTTAGGGTTGTTTTTAGGGTTATTTTTAGGGTTATTTTTTGGGTTAGAGTTATTTTTAGGATTAGGGTTATTTTTAGGGTTATTTTTAGGGTTATTTTTTTGGGTTAGGGTTAGGGTTATTTTTAGGGTTAGGGTTATTTTTAGGGTTATTTTTAGGGTTATTTTTAGGGTTATTTTTAGGGTTAGGGTTATTTTTAGGGTTAGGGTTATTTTTAGGGTTAGGGTTATTTTTAGGGTTAGGGTTATTTTTAGGGTTAGGGTTATTTTTAGGGTTAGGGTTATTTTTAGGGTTAGGGTTATTTCTAGGGTTATTTTTAGGGTTAGGGTTATTTTTAGGGTTATTTTTAGGATTATTTTTAGGGTTATTTTTTGGGTTAGAGTTATTTTTAGGATTAGGGTTATTTTTAGGGTTATTTTTAGGGTTATTTTTTGGGTTAGTGTTAGGGTTATTTTTAGGGTTAGGGTTATTTTTAGGGTTATTTTTAGGGTTATTTTTAGGGTTATTTTTAGAGGAATTTTTAGGGTCAGGGTTTTTTTTAGGGTTATTTTTTGAATTATTTTTAGGGTTATTTTTAGGGTTATTTTTAGGGTTATTTTTAGGGTTAGGGTTACTTTTAGGGTTATTTTTAGGGTTAGGGTTAGGGTTACTTTTAGGGTTATTTTTAGAGTTTTTTTTAGGGTTTTTTTTAGGGTTAAGTTTAGGGTTAGGGTTATTTTTAGGGTTAGGGTTGGGGTTACTTTTAGGGTTAGGGTTATTTTTAGGGTTAGTGTTATTTTTAGGGTTATTTTTAGGGTTATTTTTTGGGTTAGAGTTATTTTTAGGATTAGGGTTATTTTTAGGGTTATTTTTAGGGTTATTTTTTGGGTTAGGGTTAGGGTTATTTTTAGGGTTAGGGTTATTTTTAGGGTTATTTTTAGGGTTATTTTTAGGGTTATTTTTAGGGTTATTTTTAGAGGAATTTTTAGGGTTAGGGTTTTTTAGGGTTATTTTTAGAATTATTTTTAAGGTTATTTTTAGGGTTCTTTTAGGGTTAGGTTTAGGGTTACTTTTAGGGTTATTTTTAGAGTTATTTTTAGGTTTTTTGTTAGGGTTAGGGTTATTTTTAGGGTTATTTTTAGGGTTAGAGTTTTTTTTAGGATTAGGGTTTTTTTTAGGGTTATTTTTAGGGTTATTTTTTGGGTTAGGGTTAGGGTTATTTTTAGGGTTAGGGTTATTTTTAGGGTTATTTTTAGGGTTATTTTTAGGGTTATTTTTAGTGTTATTTTTAGGGTTATTTTTAGAGGAATTTTTAGGGTTAGGGTTTTTTTAAGGTTATTTTTAGAATTATTTTTAAGGTTATTTTTAGGGTTATTTTTAGGGTTCTTTTAGGGTTAGGTTTAGGGTTACTTTTAGGGTTATTTTTAGAGTTATTTTTAAGGTTTTTTTTAGGGTTAAGGTTAGGGTTAGGGTTATTTTTAGGGTTAGGGTTGGGGTTACTTTTAGGGTTAGGGTTATTTTTAGGGTTATTTTTAGGGTTATTTTTAGGGTTATTTTTTGGGTTAGGGTTAGGGTTATTTTTAGGGTTAGGGTTATTTTTAGGGTTATTTTTAGGGTTATTTTTTGGGTTAGGGTTAGGATAACTTTTAGGGTTATTTTTAGGGTTATTTTTTGGGTTAGGGTTAGGGTTATTTTTAGGGTTATTTTTAGGGTTAGAGTTTTTTTTAGGATTAGGGTTATTTTTAGCATTATTTTTAGGGTTATTTTTTGGGTTAGGGTTAGGTTATTTTTAGGGTTAGGGTTATTTTTAGGGTTATTTTTTGGGTTAGGGTTAGGGTTATTTTTAGTGTTATTTTTAGGGTTATTTTTAGAGGAATTTTTAGGGTTAGGGTTTTTTTTAGGGTTATTTTTAGAATTATTTTAAGGTTATTTTTAGGGTTCTTTTAGGGTTAGGTTTAGGGTTACTTTTAGGGTTATTTTTAGAGTTATTTTTAGGTTTTTTGTTAGGGTTAGGGTTATTTTTAGGGTTATTTTTAGGGTTAGAGTTTTTTTTAGGATTAGGGTTTTTTTTAGGGTTATTTTTAGGGTTATTTTTTGGGTTAGGGTTAGGGTTATTTTTAGGGTTAGGGTTATTTTTAGGGTTATTTTTAGGGTTATTTTTAGGGTTATTTTTAGTGTTATTTTTAGGGTTATTTTTAGAGGAATTTTTAGGGTTAGGGTTTTTTTAAGGTTATTTTTAGAATTATTTTTAAGGTTATTTTTAGGGTTATTTTTAGGGTTCTTTTAGGGTTAGGTTTAGGGTTACTTTTAGGGTTATTTTTAGAGTTATTTTTAAGGTTTTTTTTAGGGTTAAGGTTAGGGTTAGGGTTATTTTTAGGGTTAGGGTTGGGGTTACTTTTAGGGTTAGGGTTATTTTTAGGGTTATTTTTAGGGTTATTTTTAGGGTTATTTTTTGGGTTAGGGTTAGGGTTATTTTTAGGGTTAGGGTTATTTTTAGGGTTATTTTTAGGGTTATTTTTTGGGTTAGGGTTAGGATAACTTTTAGGGTTATTTTTAGGGTTATTTTTTGGGTTAGGGTTAGGGTTATTTTTAGGGTTATTTTTAGGGTTAGAGTTTTTTTTAGGATTAGGATTATTTTTAGCATTATTTTTAGGGTTATTTTTTGGGTTAGGGTTAGGTTATTTTTAGGGTTAGGGTTATTTTTAGGGTTATTTTTTGGGTTAGGGTTAGGGTTATTTTTAGTGTTATTTTTAGGGTTATTTTTAGAGGAATTTTTAGGGTTAGGGTTTTTTTTAGGGTTATTTTTAGAATTATTTTTAAGGTTATTTTTAGGGTTCTTTTAGGGTTAGGTTTAGGGTTACTTTTAGGGTTATTTTTAGAGTTATTTTTAGGTTTTTTGTTAGGGTTAGGGTTATTTTTAGGGTTATTTTTAGGGTTAGAGTTTTTTTTAGGATTAGGGTTTTTTTTAGGGTTATTTTTAGGGTTATTTTTTGGGTTAGGGTTAGGGTTATTTTTAGGGTTAGGGTTATTTTTAGGGTTATTTTTAGTGTTATTTTTAGGGTTATTTTTAGAGGAATTTTTAGGGTTAGGGTTTTTTTAAGGTTATTTTTAGAATTATTTTTAGAGTTATTTTTAGGGTTATTTTTAGGGTTCTTTTAGGGTTAGGTTTAGGGTTACTTTTAGGGTTATTTTTAGAGTTATTTTTAGGGTTATTTTTAGGGTTATTTTTAGGGTTATTTTTAGGGTTATTTTTTGGGTTAGGGTTAGGGTTATTTTTAGGGTTAGGGTTATTTTTAGGGTTATTTTTAGGGTTATTTTTTGGGTTAGGGTTAGGGTTATTTTTAGGGTTATTTTTAGGGTTAGAGTTTTTTTTAGGATTAGGGTTATTTTTAGCATTATTTTTAGGGTTATTTTTTGGGTTAGGGTTAGGGTTATTTTTAGGGTTAGGGTTATTTTTAGGGTTATTTTTAGGGTTATTTTTAGGGTTATTTTTAGTGTTATTTTTAGGGTTATTTTTAGAGGAATTTTTAGGGTTAGGGTTTTTTTAGGGTTATTTTTAGAATTATTTTTAAGGTTATTTTTAGGGTTATTTTTAGGGTTCTTTTAGGGTTAGGTTTAGGGTTACTTTTAGGGTTATTTTTAGAGTTATTTTTAGGGTTTTTTTTAGGGTTAAGGTTAGGGTTAGGGTTATTTTTAGGGTTAGGGTTGGGGTTACTTTTAGGGTTAGGGTTATTTTTAGGGTTATTTTTAGGGTTATTTTTAGGGTTATTTTTTGGGTTAGGGTTAGGGTTATTTTTAGGGTTAGGGTTATTTTTAGGGTTGTTTTTAGGGTTATTTTTAGGGTTATTTTTTGGGTTAGAGTTATTTTTAGGATTAGGGTTATTTTTAGGGTTATTTTTAGGGTTATTTTTTTGGGTTAGGGTTAGGATTATTTTTAGGGTTAGAGTTATTTTTAGGGTTTTTTTTAGAGGTATTTTTAGGGTTATTTTTAGGGTTAGGGTTTTTTTTAGGGTTAGGGTTATTTTTAGGGTTAGGGTTATTTTTAGGGTTAGGGTTATTTTTAGGGTTAGGGTTATTTTTAGGGTTAGGGTTATTTTTAGGGTTAGGGTTATTTCTAGGGTTATTTTTAGGGTTAGGGTTATTTTTAGGGTTATTTTTAGGATTATTTTTAGGGTTATTTTTTGGGTTAGAGTTATTTTTAGGATTAGGGTTATTTTTAGGGTTATTTTTAGGGTTATTTTTTGGGTTAGTGTTAGGGTTATTTTTAGGGTTAGGGTTATTTTTAGGGTTATTTTTAGGGTTATTTTTAGGGTTATTTTTAGAGGAATTTTTAGGGTCAGGGTTTTTTTTAGGGTTATTTTTTGAATTATTTTTAGGGTTATTTTTAGGGTTATTTTTAGGGTTATTTTTAGGGTTAGGGTTACTTTTAGGGTTATTTTTAGGGTTAGGGTTAGGGTTACTTTTAGGGTTATTTTTAGAGTTTTTTTTAGGGTTTTTTTTAGGGTTAAGTTTAGGGTTAGGGTTATTTTTAGGGTTAGGGTTGGGGTTACTTTTAGGGTTAGGGTTATTTTTAGGGTTATTTTTAGGGTTATTTTTAGGGTTATTTTTTGGGTTAGGGTTAGGGTTATTTTTAGGGTTAGGGTTATTTTTAGGGTTGTTTTTAGGGTTATTTTTAGGGTTATTTTTTGGGTTAGAGTTATTTTTAGGATTAGGGTTATTTTTAGGGTTATTTTTAGGGTTATTTTTTTGGGTTAGGGTTAGGATTATTTTTAGGGTTAGAGTTATTTTTAGGGTTTTTTTTAGAGGTATTTTTAGGGTTATTTTTAGGGTTAGGGTTTTTTTTAGGGTTAGGGTTATTTTTAGGGTTAGGGTTATTTTTAGGGTTAGGGTTATTTTTAGGGTTAGGGTTATTTTTAGGGTTAGGGTTATTTTTAGGGTTAGGGTTATTTCTAGGGTTATTTTTAGGGTTAGGGTTATTTTTAGGGTTATTTTTAGGATTATTTTTAGGGTTATTTTTTGGGTTAGAGTTATTTTTAGGATTAGGGTTATTTTTAGGGTTATTTTTAGGGTTATTTTTTGGGTTAGTGTTAGGGTTATTTTTAGGGTTAGGGTTATTTTTAGGGTTATTTTTAGGGTTATTTTTAGGGTTATTTTTAGAGGAATTTTTAGGGTCAGGGTTTTTTTTAGGGTTATTTTTTGAATTATTTTTAGGGTTATTTTTAGGGTTATTTTTAGGGTTATTTTTAGGGTTAGGGTTACTTTTAGGGTTATTTTTAGGGTTAGGGTTAGGGTTACTTTTAGGGTTATTTTTAGAGTTTTTTTTAGGGTTTTTTTTAGGGTTAAGTTTAGGGTTAGGGTTATTTTTAGGGTTAGGGTTGGGGTTACTTTTAGGGTTAGGGTTATTTTTAGGGTTAGTGTTATTTTTAGGGTTATTTTTAGGGTTATTTTTTGGGTTAGAGTTATTTTTAGGATTAGGGTTATTTTTAGGGTTATTTTTAGGGTTATTTTTTGGGTTAGGGTTAGGGTTATTTTTAGGGTTAGGGTTATTTTTAGGGTTATTTTTAGGGTTATTTTTAGGGTTATTTTTAGAGGAATTTTTAGGGTTAGGGTTTTTTAGGGTTATTTTTAGAATTATTTTTAAGGTTATTTTTAGGGTTCTTTTAGGGTTAGGTTTAGGGTTACTTTTAGGGTTATTTTTAGAGTTATTTTTAGGTTTTTTGTTAGGGTTAGGGTTATTTTTAGGGTTATTTTTAGGGTTAGAGTTTTTTTTAGGATTAGGGTTTTTTTTAGGGTTATTTTTAGGGTTATTTTTTGGGTTAGGGTTAGGGTTATTTTTAGGGTTAGGGTTATTTTTAGGGTTATTTTTAGGGTTATTTTTAGGGTTATTTTTAGTGTTATTTTTAGGGTTATTTTTAGAGGAATTTTTAGGGTTAGGGTTTTTTTAAGGTTATTTTTAGAATTATTTTTAAGGTTATTTTTAGGGTTATTTTTAGGGTTCTTTTAGGGTTAGGTTTAGGGTTACTTTTAGGGTTATTTTTAGAGTTATTTTTAAGGTTTTTTTTAGGGTTAAGGTTAGGGTTAGGGTTATTTTTAGGGTTAGGGTTGGGGTTACTTTTAGGGTTAGGGTTATTTTTAGGGTTATTTTTAGGGTTATTTTTTGGGTTAGGGTTAGGGTTATTTTTAGGGTTAGGGTTATTTTTAGGGTTATTTTTAGGGTTATTTTTTGGGTTAGGGTTAGGATAACTTTTAGGGTTATTTTTAGGGTTATTTTTTGGGTTAGGGTTAGGGTTATTTTTAGGGTTATTTTTAGGGTTAGAGTTTTTTTTAGGATTAGGGTTATTTTTAGCATTATTTTTAGGGTTATTTTTTGGGTTAGGGTTAGGTTATTTTTAGGGTTAGGGTTATTTTTAGGGTTATTTTTTGGGTTAGGGTTAGGGTTATTTTTAGTGTTATTTTTAGGGTTATTTTTAGAGGAATTTTTAGGGTTAGGGTTTTTTTTAGGGTTATTTTTAGAATTATTTTTAAGGTTATTTTTAGGGTTATTTTTAGGGTTCTTTTAGGGTTAGGTTTAGGGTTACTTTTAGGGTTATTTTTAGAGTTATTTTTAGGTTTTTTTTTAGGGTTAAGGTTAGGGTTAGGGTTATTTTTAGGGTTAGGGTTGGGGTTACTTTTAGGGTTAGGGTTATTTTTAGGGTTATTTTTAGGGTTATTTTTAGGGTTATTTTTAGGGTTATTTTTTGGGTTAGGGTTAGGGTTATTTTTAGGGTTAGGGTTATTTTTAGGGTTGTTTTTAGGGTTATTTTTAGGGTTATTTTTTGGGTTAGAGTTATTTTTAGGATTAGGGTTATTTTTAGGGTTATTTTTAGGGTTATTTTTTTGGGTTAGGGTTAGGATTATTTTTAGGGTTAGAGTTATTTTTAGGGTTTTTTTTAGAGGTATTTTTAGGGTTATTTTTAGGGTTAGGGTTTTTTTTAGGGTTAGGGTTATTTTTAGAGTTAGGGTTATTTTTAGGGTTAGGGTTATTTTTAGGGTTAGGGTTATTTTTAGGGTTAGGGTTATTTCTAGGGTTATTTTTAGGGTTAGGGTTATTTTTAGGGTTATTTTTAGGGTTATTTTTAGGATTATTTTTAGGGTTATTTTTTGGGTTAGAGTTATTTTTAGGATTAGGGTTATTTTTAGGGTTATTTTTAGGGTTATTTTTTGGGTTAGTGTTAGGGTTATTTTTAGGGTTAGGGTTATTTTTAGGGTTATTTTTAGGTTTATTTTTAGAGGAATTTTTAGGGTCAGGGTTTTTTTTAGGGTTATTTTTTGAATTATTTTTAGGGTTATTTTTAGGGTTATTTTTAGGGTTATTTTTAGGGTTAGGGTTATTTTTAGGGTTATTTTTAGGGTTAGGGTTAGGGTTACTTTTAGGGTTATTTTTAGAGTTTTTTTTAGGGTTTTTTTTAGGGTTAAGTTTAGGGTTAGGGTTATTTTTAGGGTTAGGGTTAGGGTTAGGGTTAGGGTTATTTCTAGGGTTATTTTTAGGGTTAGGGTTATTTTTAGGATTATTTTTAGGGTTATTTTTTGGGTTAGAGTTATTTTTAGGATTAGGGTTATTTTTAGGGTTATTTTTAGGGTTATTTTTTGGGTTAGTGTTAGGGTTATTTTTAGGGTTAGGGTTATTTTTAGGGTTATTTTTAGGGTTATTTTTAGGGTTATTTTTAGAGGAATTTTTAGGGTCAGGGTTTTTTTTAGGGTTATTTTTTGAATTATTTTTAGGGTTATTTTTAGGGTTATTTTTAGGGTTATTTTTAGGGTTAGGGTTACTTTTAGGGTTATTTTTAGGGTTAGGGTTAGGGTTACTTTTAGGGTTATTTTTAGAGTTTTTTTTAGGGTTTTTTTTAGGGTTAAGTTTAGGGTTAGGGTTATTTTTAGGGTTAGGGTTGGGGTTACTTTTAGGGTTAGGGTTATTTTTAGGGTTAGTGTTATTTTTAGGGTTATTTTTAGGGTTATTTTTTGGGTTAGAGTTATTTTTAGGATTAGGGTTATTTTTAGGGTTATTTTTAGGGTTATTTTTTGGGTTAGGGTTAGGGTTATTTTTAGGGTTAGGGTTATTTTTAGGGTTATTTTTAGGGTTATTTTTAGGGTTATTTTTAGAGGAATTTTTAGGGTTAGGGTTTTTTAGGGTTATTTTTAGAATTATTTTTAAGGTTATTTTTAGGGTTCTTTTAGGGTTAGGTTTAGGGTTACTTTTAGGGTTATTTTTAGAGTTATTTTTAGGTTTTTTGTTAGGGTTAGGGTTATTTTTAGGGTTATTTTTAGGGTTAGAGTTTTTTTTAGGATTAGGGTTTTTTTTAGGGTTATTTTTAGGGTTATTTTTTGGGTTAGGGTTAGGGTTATTTTTAGGGTTAGGGTTATTTTTAGGGTTATTTTTAGGGTTATTTTTAGGGTTATTTTTAGTGTTATTTTTAGGGTTATTTTTAGAGGAATTTTTAGGGTTAGGGTTTTTTTAAGGTTATTTTTAGAATTATTTTTAAGGTTATTTTTAGGGTTATTTTTAGGGTTCTTTTAGGGTTAGGTTTAGGGTTACTTTTAGGGTTATTTTTAGAGTTATTTTTAGGGTTTTTTTTAGGGTTAAGGTTAGGGTTAGGGTTACTTTTAGGGTTAGGGTTGGGGTTACTTTTAGGGTTAGGGTTATTTTTAGGGTTATTTTTAGGGTTATTTTTAGGGTTATTTTTTGGGTTAGGGTTAGGGTTATTTTTAGGGTTAGGGTTATTTTTAGGGTTATTTTTAGGGTTATTTTTTGGGTTAGGGTTAGGATAACTTTTAGGGTTATTTTTAGGGTTATTTTTTGGGTTAGGGTTAGGGTTATTTTTAGGGTTATTTTTAGGGTTAGAGTTTTTTTTAGGATTAGGGTTATTTTTAGCATTATTTTTAGGGTTATTTTTTGGGTTAGGGTTAGGTTATTTTTAGGGTTAGGGTTATTTTTAGGGTTATTTTTTGGGTTAGGGTTAGGGTTATTTTTAGTGTTATTTTTAGGGTTATTTTTAGAGGAATTTTTAGGGTTAGGGTTTTTTTTAGGGTTATTTTTAGAATTATTTTTAAGGTTATTTTTAGGGTTATTTTTAGGGTTCTTTTAGGGTTAGGTTTAGGGTTACTTTTAGGGTTATTTTTAGAGTTATTTTTAGGTTTTTTTTTAGGGTTAAGGTTAGGGTTAGGGTTATTTTTAGGGTTAGGGTTGGGGTTACTTTTAGGGTTAGGGTTATTTTTAGGGTTATTTTTAGGGTTATTTTTAGGGTTATTTTTAGGGTTATTTTTTGGGTTAGGGTTAGGGTTATTTTTAGGGTTAGGGTTATTTTTAGGGTTGTTTTTTGGGTTAGAGTTATTTTTAGGATTAGGGTTATTTTTAGGGTTATTTTTAGGGTTATTTTTTTGGGTTAGGGTTAGGATTATTTTTAGGGTTAGAGTTATTTTTAGGGTTTTTTTTAGAGGTATTTTTAGGGTTATTTTTAGGGTTAGGGTTATTTCTAGGGTTATTTTTAGGGTTAGGGTTATTTTTAGGGTTATTTTTAGGGTTATTTTTAGGATTATTTTTAGGGTTATTTTTTGGGTTAGAGTTATTTTTAGGATTAGGGTTATTTTTAGGGTTATTTTTAGGGTTATTTTTTGGGTTAGTGTTAGGGTTATTTTTAGGGTTAGGGTTATTTTTAGGGTTATTTTTAGGTTTATTTTTAGAGGAATTTTTAGGGTCAGGGTTTTTTTTAGGGTTATTTTTTGAATTATTTTTAGGGTTATTTTTAGGGTTATTTTTAGGGTTATTTTTAGGGTTAGAGTTTTTTTTAGGATTAGGATTATTTTTAGCATTATTTTTAGGGTTATTTTTTGGGTTAGGGTTAGGTTATTTTTAGGGTTAGGGTTATTTTTAGGGTTATTTTTTGGGTTAGGGTTAGGGTTATTTTTAGTGTTATTTTTAGGGTTATTTTTAGAGGAATTTTTAGGGTTAGGGTTTTTTTTAGGGTTATTTTTAGAATTATTTTTAAGGTTATTTTTAGGGTTCTTTTAGGGTTAGGTTTAGGGTTACTTTTAGGGTTATTTTTAGAGTTATTTTTAGGTTTTTTGTTAGGGTTAGGGTTATTTTTAGGGTTATTTTTAGGGTTAGAGTTTTTTTTAGGATTAGGGTTTTTTTTAGGGTTATTTTTAGGGTTATTTTTTGGGTTAGGGTTAGGGTTATTTTTAGGGTTAGGGTTATTTTTAGGGTTATTTTTAGGGTTATTTTTAGGGTTATTTTTAGTGTTATTTTTAGGGTTATTTTTAGAGGAATTTTTAGGGTTAGGGTTTTTTTAAGGTTATTTTTAGAATTATTTTTAAGGTTATTTTTAGGGTTATTTTTAGGGTTCTTTTAGGGTTAGGTTTAGGGTTACTTTTAGGGTTATTTTTAGAGTTATTTTTAAGGTTTTTTTTAGGGTTAAGGTTAGGGTTAGGGTTATTTTTAGGGTTAGGGTTGGGGTTACTTTTAGGGTTAGGGTTATTTTTAGGGTTATTTTTAGGGTTATTTTTAGGGTTATTTTTTGGGTTAGGGTTAGGGTTATTTTTAGGGTTAGGGTTATTTTTAGGGTTATTTTTAGGGTTATTTTTTGGGTTAGGGTTAGGATAACTTTTAGGGTTATTTTTAGGGTTATTTTTTGGGTTAGGGTTAGGGTTATTTTTAGGGTTATTTTTAGGGTTAGAGTTTTTTTTAGGATTAGGATTATTTTTAGCATTATTTTTAGGGTTATTTTTTGGGTTAGGGTTAGGTTATTTTTAGGGTTAGGGTTATTTTTAGGGTTATTTTTTGGGTTAGGGTTAGGGTTATTTTTAGTGTTATTTTTAGGGTTATTTTTAGAGGAATTTTTAGGGTTAGGGTTTTTTTTAGGGTTATTTTTAGAATTATTTTTAAGGTTATTTTTAGGGTTCTTTTAGGGTTAGGTTTAGGGTTACTTTTAGGGTTATTTTTAGAGTTATTTTTAGGTTTTTTGTTAGGGTTAGGGTTATTTTTAGGGTTATTTTTAGGGTTAGAGTTTTTTTTAGGATTAGGGTTTTTTTTAGGGTTATTTTTAGGGTTATTTTTTGGGTTAGGGTTAGGGTTATTTTTAGGGTTAGGGTTATTTTTAGGGTTATTTTTAGTGTTATTTTTAGGGTTATTTTTAGAGGAATTTTTAGGGTTAGGGTTTTTTTAAGGTTATTTTTAGAATTATTTTTAGAGTTATTTTTAGGGTTATTTTTAGGGTTCTTTTAGGGTTAGGTTTAGGGTTACTTTTAGGGTTATTTTTAGAGTTATTTTTAGGGTTTTTTTTAGGGTTAAGGTTAGGGTTAGGGTTATTTTTAGGGTTAGGGTTGGGGTTACTTTTAGGGTTAGGGTTATTTTTAGGGTTATTTTTAGGGTTATTTTTAGGGTTATTTTTAGGGTTATTTTTTGGGTTAGGGTTAGGGTTATTTTTAGGGTTAGGGTTATTTTTAGGGTTATTTTTTGGGTTAGGGTTAGGGTTATTTTTAGGGTTATTTTTAGGGTTAGAGTTTTTTTTAGGATTAGGGTTATTTTTAGCATTATTTTTAGGGTTATTTTTTGGGTTAGGGTTAGGGTTATTTTTAGGGTTAGGGTTATTTTTAGGGTTATTTTTAGGGTTATTTTTAGGGTTATTTTTAGTGTTATTTTTAGGGTTATTTTTAGAGGAATTTTTAGGGTTAGGGTTTTTTTAGGGTTATTTTTAGAATTATTTTTAAGGTTATTTTTAGGGTTATTTTTAGGGTTCTTTTAGGGTTAGGTTTAGGGTTACTTTTAGGGTTATTTTTAGAGTTATTTTTAGGTTTTTTTTTAGGGTTAAGGTTAGGGTTAGGGTTATTTTTAGGGTTAGGGTTGGGGTTACTTTTAGGGTTAGGGTTATTTTTAGGGTTATTTTTAGGGTTATTTTTAGGGTTATTTTTTGGGTTAGGGTTAGGGTTATTTTTAGGGTTAGGGTTATTTTTAGGGTTGTTTTTAGGGTTATTTTTAGGGTTATTTTTTGGGTTAGAGTTATTTTTAGGATTAGGGTTATTTTTAGGGTTATTTTTAGGGTTATTTTTTGGGTTAGGGTTAGGATTATTTTTAGGGTTAGAGTTATTTTTAGGGTTTTTTTTAGAGGTATTTTTAGGGTTATTTTTAGGGTTAGGGTTTTTTTTAGGGTTAGGGTTATTTTTAGGGTTAGGGTTATTTTTAGGGTTAGGGTTATTTTTAGGGTTAGGGTTATTTTTAGGGTTAGGGTTATTTTTAGGGTTAGGGTTATTTCTAGGGTTATTTTTAGGGTTAGGGTTATTTTTAGGGTTATTTTTAGGATTATTTTTAGGGTTATTTTTTGGGTTAGAGTTATTTTTAGGATTAGGGTTATTTTTAGGGTTATTTTTAGGGTTATTTTTTGGGTTAGTGTTAGGGTTATTTTTAGGGTTAGGGTTATTTTTAGGGTTATTTTTAGGGTTATTTTTAGGGTTATTTTTAGAGGAATTTTTAGGGTCAGGGTTTTTTTTAGGGTTATTTTTTGAATTATTTTTAGGGTTATTTTTAGGGTTATTTTTAGGGTTATTTTTAGGGTTAGGGTTACTTTTAGGGTTATTTTTAGGGTTAGGGTTAGGGTTACTTTTAGGGTTATTTTTAGAGTTTTTTTTAGGGTTTTTTTTAGGGTTAAGTTTAGGGTTAGGGTTATTTTTAGGGTTAGGGTTGGGGTTACTTTTAGGGTTAGGGTTATTTTTAGGGTTATTTTTAGGGTTATTTTTAGGGTTATTTTTTGGGTTAGGGTTAGGGTTATTTTTAGGGTTAGGGTTATTTTTAGGGTTGTTTTTAGGGTTATTTTTAGGGTTATTTTTTGGGTTAGAGTTATTTTTAGGATTAGGGTTATTTTTAGGGTTATTTTTAGGGTTATTTTTTTGGGTTAGGGTTAGGATTATTTTTAGGGTTAGAGTTATTTTTAGGGTTTTTTTTAGAGGTATTTTTAGGGTTATTTTTAGGGTTAGGGTTTTTTTTAGGGTTAGGGTTATTTTTAGGGTTAGGGTTATTTTTAGGGTTAGGGTTATTTTTAGGGTTAGGGTTATTTTTAGGGTTAGGGTTATTTTTAGGGTTAGGGTTATTTCTAGGGTTATTTTTAGGGTTAGGGTTATTTTTAGGGTTATTTTTAGGATTATTTTTAGGGTTATTTTTTGGGTTAGAGTTATTTTTAGGATTAGGGTTATTTTTAGGGTTATTTTTAGGGTTAATTTTTGGGTTAGTGTTAGGGTTATTTTTAGGGTTAGGGTTATTTTTAGGGTTATTTTTAGGGTTATTTTTAGGGTTATTTTTAGAGGAATTTTTAGGGTCAGGGTTTTTTTTAGGGTTATTTTTTGAATTATTTTTAGGGTTATTTTTAGGGTTATTTTTAGGGTTATTTTTAGGGTTAGGGTTACTTTTAGGGTTATTTTTAGGGTTAGGGTTAGGGTTACTTTTAGGGTTATTTTTAGAGTTTTTTTTAGGGTTTTTTTTAGGGTTAAGTTTAGGGTTAGGGTTATTTTTAGGGTTAGGGTTGGGGTTACTTTTAGGGTTAGGGTTATTTTTAGGGTTAGTGTTATTTTTAGGGTTATTTTTAGGGTTATTTTTTGGGTTAGAGTTATTTTTAGGATTAGGGTTATTTTTAGGGTTATTTTTAGGGTTATTTTTTGGGTTAGGGTTAGGGTTATTTTTAGGGTTAGGGTTATTTTTAGGGTTATTTTTAGGGTTATTTTTAGGGTTATTTTTAGAGGAATTTTTAGGGTTAGGGTTTTTTAGGGTTATTTTTAGAATTATTTTTAAGGTTATTTTTAGGGTTCTTTTAGGGTTAGGTTTAGGGTTACTTTTAGGGTTATTTTTAGAGTTATTTTTAGGTTTTTTGTTAGGGTTAGGGTTATTTTTAGGGTTATTTTTAGGGTTAGAGTTTTTTTTAGGATTAGGGTTTTTTTTAGGGTTATTTTTAGGGTTATTTTTTGGGTTAGGGTTAGGGTTATTTTTAGGGTTAGGGTTATTTTTAGGGTTATTTTTAGGGTTATTTTTAGGGTTATTTTTAGTGTTATTTTTAGGGTTATTTTTAGAGGAATTTTTAGGGTTAGGGTTTTTTTAAGGTTATTTTTAGAATTATTTTTAAGGTTATTTTTAGGGTTATTTTTAGGGTTCTTTTAGGGTTAGGTTTAGGGTTACTTTTAGGGTTATTTTTAGAGTTATTTTTAAGGTTTTTTTTAGGGTTAAGGTTAGGGTTAGGGTTATTTTTAGGGTTAGGGTTGGGGTTACTTTTAGGGTTAGGGTTATTTTTAGGGTTATTTTTAGGGTTATTTTTAGGGTTATTTTTTGGGTTAGGGTTAGGGTTATTTTTAGGGTTAGGGTTATTTTTAGGGTTATTTTTAGGGTTATTTTTTGGGTTAGGGTTAGGATAACTTTTAGGGTTATTTTTAGGGTTATTTTTTGGGTTAGGGTTAGGGTTATTTTTAGGGTTATTTTTAGGGTTAGAGTTTTTTTTAGGATTAGGGTTATTTTTAGCATTATTTTTAGGGTTATTTTTTGGGTTAGTGTTAGGTTATTTTTAGGGTTAGGGTTATTTTTAGGGTTATTTTTTGGGTTAGGGTTAGGGTTATTTTTAGTGTTATTTTTAGGGTTATTTTTAGAGGAATTTTTAGGGTTAGGGTTTTTTTTAGGGTTATTTTTAGAATTATTTTTAAGGTTATTTTTAGGGTTATTTTTAGGGTTCTTTTAGGGTTAGGTTTAGGGTTACTTTTAGGGTTATTTTTAGAGTTATTTTTAGGTTTTTTTTTAGGGTTAAGGTTAGGGTTAGGGTTATTTTTAGGGTTAGGGTTGGGGTTACTTTTAGGGTTAGGGTTATTTTTAGGGTTATTTTTAGGGTTATTTTTAGGGTTATTTTTAGGGTTATTTTTTGGGTTAGGGTTAGGGTTATTTTTAGGGTTAGGGTTATTTTTAGGGTTGTTTTTAGGGTTATTTTTAGGGTTATTTTTTGGGTTAGAGTTATTTTTAGGATTAGGGTTATTTTTAGGGTTATTTTTAGGGTTATTTTTTTGGGTTAGGGTTAGGATTATTTTTAGGGTTAGAGTTATTTTTAGGGTTTTTTTTAGAGGTATTTTTAGGGTTATTTTTAGGGTTAGGGTTTTTTTTAGGGTTATTTTTAGAATTATTTTTAAGGTTATTTTTAGGGTTCTTTTAGGGTTAGGTTTAGGGTTACTTTTAGGGTTATTTTTAGAGTTATTTTTAGGTTTTTTGTTAGGGTTAGGGTTATTTTTAGGGTTATTTTTAGGGTTAGAGTTTTTTTTAGGATTAGGGTTTTTTTTAGGGTTATTTTTAGGGTTATTTTTTGGGTTAGGGTTAGGGTTATTTTTAGGGTTAGGGTTATTTTTAGGGTTATTTTTAGTGTTATTTTTAGGGTTATTTTTAGAGGAATTTTTAGGGTTAGGGTTTTTTTAAGGTTATTTTTAGAATTATTTTTAGAGTTATTTTTAGGGTTATTTTTAGGGTTCTTTTAGGGTTAGGTTTAGGGTTACTTTTAGGGTTATTTTTAGAGTTATTTTTAGGGTTTTTTTTAGGGTTAAGGTTAGGGTTAGGGTTATTTTTAGGGTTAGGGTTGGGGTTACTTTTAGGGTTAGGGTTATTTTTAGGGTTATTTTTAGGGTTATTTTTAGGGTTATTTTTAGGGTTATTTTTTGGGTTAGGGTTAGGGTTATTTTTAGGGTTAGGGTTATTTTTAGGGTTATTTTTAGGGTTATTTTTTGGGTTAGGGTTAGGGTTATTTTTAGGGTTATTTTTAGGGTTAGAGTTTTTTTTAGGATTAGGGTTATTTTTAGCATTATTTTTAGGGTTATTTTTTGGGTTAGGGTTAGGGTTATTTTTAGGGTTAGGGTTATTTTTAGGGTTATTTTTAGGGTTATTTTTAGGGTTATTTTTAGTGTTATTTTTAGGGTTATTTTTAGGGTTATTTTTAGGGTTAGGGTTAGGGTTATTTTTAGGGTTAGGGTTATTTTTAGGGTTAGGGTTAGGGTTAGGGTTATTTTTAGGGTTATTTTTAGGGTTATTTTTAGGGTTAGGGTTATTTTTAGGGTTAGGGTTATTTTTAGGGTTAGGGTTATTTTTAGGGTTAGGGTTAGGGTTAGGGTTAGGGTTATTTTTAGGGTTAGGGTTATTTTTAGGGTTAGGGTTAGGGTTAGGGTTATTTTTAGGGTTAGGGTTAGGGTTAGGGTTAGGGTTATTTTTAGGGTTAGGGTTAGGGTTAGGGTTATTTTTAGGGTTAGGGTTAGGGTTAGGGTTAGGGTTGGGTTAGGGTTAGGGTTAGGGTTAGGGTTAGGGTTAGGGTTAGGGTTAGGGTTAGGGTTAGGGTTAGGGTTAGGGTTAGGGTTAGGGTTAGGGTTAGGGTTAGGGTTAGGGTTAGGGTTAGGGTTAGGGTTAGGGTTAGGGTTAGGGTTAGGGTTAGGGTTAGGGTTAGGGTTAGGGTTAGGGTTAGGGTTAGGGTTAGGGTTAGGGTTAGGGTTAGGGTTAGGGTTAGGGTTAGGGTTAGGGTTAGGGTTAGGGTTAGGGTTAGGGTTAGGGTTAGGGTTAGGGTTAGGGTTAGGGTTAGGGTTAGGGTTAGGGTTAGGGTTAGGGTTAGGGTTAGGGTTAGGGTTAGGGTTAGGGTTAGGGTTAGGGTTAGGGTTAGGGTTAGGGTTAGGGTTAGGGTTAGGGTTAGGGTTAGGGTTAGGGTTAGGGTTAGGGTTAGGGTTAGGGTTAGGGTTAGGGTTAGGGTTAGGGTTAGGGTTAGGGTTAGGGTTAGGGTTAGGGTTAGGGTTAGGGTTAGGGTTAGGGTTAGGGTTAGGGTTAGGGTTAGGGTTAGGGTTAGGGTTAGGGTTAGGGTTAGGGTTAGGGTTAGGGTTAGGGTTAGGGTTAGGGTTAGGGTTAGGGTTAGGGTTAGGGTTAGGGTTAGGGTTAGGGTTAGGGTTAGGGTTAGGGTTAGGGTTAGGGTTAGGGTTAGGGTTAGGGTTAGGGTTAGGGTTAGGGTTAGGGTTAGGGTTAGGGTTAGGGTTAGGGTTAGGGTTAGGGTTAGGGTTAGGGTTAGGGTTAGGGTTAGGGTTAGGGTTAGGGTTAGGGTTAGGGTTAGGGTTAGGGTTAGGGTTAGGGTTAGGGTTAGGGTTAGGGTTAGGGTTAGGGTTAGGGTTAGGGTTAGGGTTAGGGTTAGGGTTAGGGTTAGGGTTAGGGTTAGGGTTAGGGTTAGGGTTAGGGTTAGGGTTAGGGTTAGGGTTAGGGTTAGGGTTAGGGTTAGGGTTAGGGTTAGGGTTAGGGTTAGGGTTAGGGTTAGGGTTAGGGTTAGGGTTAGGGTTAGGGTTAGGGTTAGGGTTAGGGTTAGGGTTAGGGTTAGGGTTAGGGTTAGGGTTAGGGTTAGGGTTAGGGTTAGGGTTAGGGTTAGGGTTAGGGTTAGGGTTAGGGTTAGGGTTAGGGTTAGGGTTAGGGTTAGGGTTAGGGTTAGGGTTAGGGTTAGGGTTAGGGTTAGGGTTAGGGTTAGGGTTAGGGTTAGGGTTAGGGTTAGGGTTAGGGTTAGGGTTAGGGTTAGGGTTAGGGTTAGGGTTAGGGTTAGGGTTAGGGTTAGGGTTAGGGTTAGGGTTAGGGTTAGGGTTAGGGTTAGGGTTAGGGTTAGGGTTAGGGTTAGGGTTAGGGTTAGGGTTAGGGTTAGGGTTAGGGTTAGGGTTAGGGTTAGGGTTAGGGTTAGGGTTAGGGTTAGGGTTAGGGTTAGGGTTAGGGTTAGGGTTAGGGTTAGGGTTAGGGTTAGGGTTAGGGTTAGGGTTAGGGTTAGGGTTAGGGTTAGGGTTAGGGTTAGGGTTAGGGTTAGGGTTAGGGTTAGGGTTAGGGTTAGGGTTAGGGTTAGGGTTAGGGTTAGGGTTAGGGTTAGGGTTAGGGTTAGGGTTAGGGTTAGGGTTAGGGTTAGGGTTAGGGTTAGGGTTAGGGTTAGGGTTAGGGTTAGGGTTAGGGTTAGGGTTAGGGTTAGGGTTAGGGTTAGGGTTAGGGTTAGGGTTAGGGTTAGGGTTAGGGTTAGGGTTAGGGTTAGGGTTAGGGTTAGGGTTAGGGTTAGGGTTAGGGTTAGGGTTAGGGTTAGGGTTAGGGTTAGGGTTAGGGTTAGGGTTAGGGTTAGGGTTAGGGTTAGGGTTAGGGTTAGGGTTAGGGTTAGGGTTAGGGTTAGGGTTAGGGTTAGGGTTAGGGTTAGGGTTAGGGTTAGGGTTAGGGTTAGGGTTAGGGTTAGGGTTAGGGTTAGGGTTAGGGTTAGGGTTAGGGTTAGGGTTAGGGTTAGGGTTAGGGTTAGGGTTAGGGTTAGGGTTAGGGTTAGGGTTAGGGTTAGGGTTAGGGTTAGGGTTAGGGTTAGGGTTAGGGTTAGGGTTAGGGTTAGGGTTAGGGTTAGGGTTAGGGTTAGGGTTAGGGTTAGGGTTAGGGTTAGGGTTAGGGTTAGGGTTAGGGTTAGGGTTAGGGTTAGGGTTAGGGTTAGGGTTAGGGTTAGGGTTAGGGTTAGGGTTAGGGTTAGGGTTAGGGTTAGGGTTAGGGTTAGGGTTAGGGTTAGGGTTAGGGTTAGGGTTAGGGTTAGGGTTAGGGTTAGGGTTAGGGTTAGGGTTAGGGTTAGGGTTAGGGTTAGGGTTAGGGTTAGGGTTAGGGTTAGGGTTAGGGTTAGGGTTAGGGTTAGGGTTAGGGTTAGGGTTAGGGTTAGGGTTAGGGTTAGGGTTAGGGTTAGGGTTAGGGTTAGGGTTAGGGTTAGGGTTAGGGTTAGGGTTAGGGTTAGGGTTAGGGTTAGGGTTAGGGTTAGGGTTAGGGTTAGGGTTAGGGTTAGGGTTAGGGTTAGGGTTAGGGTTAGGGTTAGGGTTAGGGTTAGGGTTAGGGTTAGGGTTAGGGTTAGGGTTAGGGTTAGGGTTAGGGTTAGGGTTAGGGTTAGGGTTAGGGTTAGGGTTAGGGTTAGGGTTAGGGTTAGGGTTAGGGTTAGGGTTAGGGTTAGGGTTAGGGTTAGGGTTAGGGTTAGGGTTAGGGTTAGGGTTAGGGTTAGGGTTAGGGTTAGGGTTAGGGTTAGGGTTAGGGTTAGGGTTAGGGTTAGGGTTAGGGTTAGGGTTAGGGTTAGGGTTAGGGTTAGGGTTAGGGTTAGGGTTAGGGTTAGGGTTAGGGTTAGGGTTAGGGTTAGGGTTAGGGTTAGGGTTAGGGTTAGGGTTAGGGTTAGGGTTAGGGTTAGGGTTAGGGTTAGGGTTAGGGTTAGGGTTAGGGTTAGGGTTAGGGTTAGGGTTAGGGTTAGGGTTAGGGTTAGGGTTAGGGTTAGGGTTAGGGTTAGGGTTAGGGTTAGGGTTAGGGTTAGGGTTAGGGTTAGGGTTAGGGTTAGGGTTAGGGTTAGGGTTAGGGTTAGGGTTAGGGTTAGGGTTAGGGTTAGGGTTAGGGTTAGGGTTAGGGTTAGGGTTAGGGTTAGGGTTAGGGTTAGGGTTAGGGTTAGGGTTAGGGTTAGGGTTAGGGTTAGGGTTAGGGTTAGGGTTAGGGTTAGGGTTAGGGTTAGGGTTAGGGTTAGGGTTAGGGTTAGGGTTAGGGTTAGGGTTAGGGTTAGGGTTAGGGTTAGGGTTAGGGTTAGGGTTAGGGTTAGGGTTAGGGTTAGGGTTAGGGTTAGGGTTAGGGTTAGGGTTAGGGTTAGGGTTAGGGTTAGGGTTAGGGTTAGGGTTAGGGTTAGGGTTAGGGTTAGGGTTAGGGTTAGGGTTAGGGTTAGGGTTAGGGTTAGGGTTAGGGTTAGGGTTAGGGTTAGGGTTAGGGTTAGGGTTAGGGTTAGGGTTAGGGTTAGGGTTAGGGTTAGGGTTAGGGTTAGGGTTAGGGTTAGGGTTAGGGTTAGGGTTAGGGTTAGGGTTAGGGTTAGGGTTAGGGTTAGGGTTAGGGTTAGGGTTAGGGTTAGGGTTAGGGTTAGGGTTAGGGTTAGGGTTAGGGTTAGGGTTAGGGTTAGGGTTAGGGTTAGGGTTAGGGTTAGGGTTAGGGTTAGGGTTAGGGTTAGGGTTAGGGTTAGGGTTAGGGTTAGGGTTAGGGTTAGGGTTAGGGTTAGGGTTAGGGTTAGGGTTAGGGTTAGGGTTAGGGTTAGGGTTAGGGTTAGGGTTAGGGTTAGGGTTAGGGTTAGGGTTAGGGTTAGGGTTAGGGTTAGGGTTAGGGTTAGGGTTAGGGTTAGGGTTAGGGTTAGGGTTAGGGTTAGGGTTAGGGTTAGGGTTAGGGTTAGGGTTAGGGTTAGGGTTAGGGTTAGGGTTAGGGTTAGGGTTAGGGTTAGGGTTAGGGTTAGGGTTAGGGTTAGGGTTAGGGTTAGGGTTAGGGTTAGGGTTAGGGTTAGGGTTAGGGTTAGGGTTAGGGTTAGGGTTAGGGTTAGGGTTAGGGTTAGGGTTAGGGTTAGGGTTAGGGTTAGGGTTAGGGTTAGGGTTAGGGTTAGGGTTAGGGTTAGGGTTAGGGTTAGGGTTAGGGTTAGGGTTAGGGTTAGGGTTAGGGTTAGGGTTAGGGTTAGGGTTAGGGTTAGGGTTAGGGTTAGGGTTAGGGTTAGGGTTAGGGTTAGGGTTAGGGTTAGGGTTAGGGTTAGGGTTAGGGTTAGGGTTAGGGTTAGGGTTAGGGTTAGGGTTAGGGTTAGGGTTAGGGTTAGGGTTAGGGTTAGGGTTAGGGTTAGGGTTAGGGTTAGGGTTAGGGTTAGGGTTAGGGTTAGGGTTAGGGTTAGGGTTAGGGTTAGGGTTAGGGTTAGGGTTAGGGTTAGGGTTAGGGTTAGGGTTAGGGTTAGGGTTAGGGTTAGGGTTAGGGTTAGGGTTAGGGTTAGGGTTAGGGTTAGGGTTAGGGTTAGGGTTAGGGTTAGGGTTAGGGTTAGGGTTAGGGTTAGGGTTAGGGTTAGGGTTAGGGTTAGGGTTAGGGTTAGGGTTAGGGTTAGGGTTAGGGTTAGGGTTAGGGTTAGGGTTAGGGTTAGGGTTAGGGTTAGGGTTAGGGTTAGGGTTAGGGTTAGGGTTAGGGTTAGGGTTAGGGTTAGGGTTAGGGTTAGGGTTAGGGTTAGGGTTAGGGTTAGGGTTAGGGTTAGGGTTAGGGTTAGGGTTAGGGTTAGGGTTAGGGTTAGGGTTAGGGTTAGGGTTAGGGTTAGGGTTAGGGTTAGGGTTAGGGTTAGGGTTAGGGTTAGGGTTAGGGTTAGGGTTAGGGTTAGGGTTAGGGTTAGGGTTAGGGTTAGGGTTAGGGTTAGGGTTAGGGTTAGGGTTAGGGTTAGGGTTAGGGTTAGGGTTAGGGTTAGGGTTAGGGTTAGGGTTAGGGTTAGGGTTAGGGTTAGGGTTAGGGTTAGGGTTAGGGTTAGGGTTAGGGTTAGGGTTAGGGTTAGGGTTAGGGTTAGGGTTAGGGTTAGGGTTAGGGTTAGGGTTAGGGTTAGGGTTAGGGTTAGGGTTAGGGTTAGGGTTAGGGTTAGGGTTAGGGTTAGGGTTAGGGTTAGGGTTAGGGTTAGGGTTAGGGTTTAGGGTTAGGGTTAGGGTTAGGGTTAGGGTTAGGGTTAGGGTTAGGGTTAGGGTTAGGGTTAGGGTTAGGGTTAGGGTTAGGGTTAGGGTTAGGGTTAGGGTTAGGGTTAGGGTTAGGGTTAGGGTTAGGGTTAGGGTTAGGGTTAGGGTTAGGGTTAGGGTTAGGGTTAGGGTTAGGGTTAGGGTTAGGGTTAGGGTTAGGGTTAGGGTTAGGGTTAGGGTTAGGGTTAGGGTTAGGGTTAGGGTTAGGGTTAGGGTTAGGGTTAGGGTTAGGGTTAGGGTTAGGGTTAGGGTTAGGGTTAGGGTTAGGGTTAGGGTTAGGGTTAGGGTTAGGGTTAGGGTTAGGGTTAGGGTTAGGGTTAGGGTTAGGGTTAGGGTTAGGGTTAGGGTTAGGGTTAGGGTTAGGGTTAGGGTTAGGGTTAGGGTTAGGGTTAGGGTTAGGGTTAGGGTTAGGGTTAGGGTTAGGGTTAGGGTTAGGGTTAGGGTTAGGGTTAGGGTTAGGGTTAGGGTTAGGGTTAGGGTTAGGGTTAGGGTTAGGGTTAGGGTTAGGGTTAGGGTTAGGGTTAGGGTTAGGGTTAGGGTTAGGGTTAGGGTTAGGGTTAGGGTTAGGGTTAGGGTTAGGGTTAGGGTTAGGGTTAGGGTTAGGGTTAGGGTTAGGGTTAGGGTTAGGGTTAGGGTTAGGGTTAGGGTTAGGGTTAGGGTTAGGGTTAGGGTTAGGGTTAGGGTTAGGGTTAGGGTTAGGGTTAGGGTTAGGGTTAGGGTTAGGGTTAGGGTTAGGGTTAGGGTTAGGGTTAGGGTTAGGGTTAGGGTTAGGGTTAGGGTTAGGGTTAGGGTTAGGGTTAGGGTTAGGGTTAGGGTTAGGGTTAGGGTTAGGGTTAGGGTTAGGGTTAGGGTTAGGGTTAGGGTTAGGGTTAGGGTTAGGGTTAGGGTTAGGGTTAGGGTTAGGGTTAGGGTTAGGGTTAGGGTTAGGGTTAGGGTTAGGGTTAGGGTTAGGGTTAGGGTTAGGGTTAGGGTTAGGGTTAGGGTTAGGGTTAGGGTTAGGGTTAGGGTTAGGGTTAGGGTTAGGGTTAGGGTTAGGGTTAGGGTTAGGGTTAGGGTTAGGGTTAGGGTTAGGGTTAGGGTTAGGGTTAGGGTTAGGGTTAGGGTTAGGGTTAGGGTTAGGGTTAGGGTTAGGGTTAGGGTTAGGGTTAGGGTTAGGGTTAGGGTTAGGGTTAGGGTTAGGGTTAGGGTTAGGGTTAGGGTTAGGGTTAGGGTTAGGGTTAGGGTTAGGGTTAGGGTTAGGGTTAGGGTTAGGGTTAGGGTTAGGGTTAGGGTTAGGGTTAGGGTTAGGGTTAGGGTTAGGGTTAGGGTTAGGGTTAGGGTTAGGGTTAGGGTTAGGGTTAGGGTTAGGGTTAGGGTTAGGGTTAGGGTTAGGGTTAGGGTTAGGGTTAGGGTTAGGGTTAGGGTTAGGGTTAGGGTTAGGGTTAGGGTTAGGGTTAGGGTTAGGGTTAGGGTTAGGGTTAGGGTTAGGGTTAGGGTTAGGGTTAGGGTTAGGGTTAGGGTTAGGGTTAGGGTTAGGGTTAGGGTTAGGGTTAGGGTTAGGGTTAGGGTTAGGGTTAGGGTTAGGGTTAGGGTTAGGGTTAGGGTTAGGGTTAGGGTTAGGGTTAGGGTTAGGGTTAGGGTTAGGGTTAGGGTTAGGGTTAGGGTTAGGGTTAGGGTTAGGGTTAGGGTTAGGGTTAGGGTTAGGGTTAGGGTTAGGGTTAGGGTTAGGGTTAGGGTTAGGGTTAGGGTTAGGGTTAGGGTTAGGGTTAGGGTTAGGGTTAGGGTTAGGGTTAGGGTTAGGGTTAGGGTTAGGGTTAGGGTTAGGGTTAGGGTTAGGGTTAGGGTTAGGGTTAGGGTTAGGGTTAGGGTTAGGGTTAGGGTTAGGGTTAGGGTTAGGGTTAGGGTTAGGGTTAGGGTTAGGGTTAGGGTTAGGGTTAGGGTTAGGGTTAGGGTTAGGGTTAGGGTTAGGGTTAGGGTTAGGGTTAGGGTTAGGGTTAGGGTTAGGGTTAGGGTTAGGGTTAGGGTTAGGGTTAGGGTTAGGGTTAGGGTTAGGGTTAGGGTTAGGGTTAGGGTTAGGGTTAGGGTTAGGGTTAGGGTTAGGGTTAGGGTTAGGGTTAGGGTTAGGGTTAGGGTTAGGGTTAGGGTTAGGGTTAGGGTTAGGGTTAGGGTTAGGGTTAGGGTTAGGGTTAGGGTTAGGGTTAGGGTTAGGGTTAGGGTTAGGGTTAGGGTTAGGGTTAGGGTTAGGGTTAGGGTTAGGGTTAGGGT